>OMPJ01010177.1:39925-60167 GCA_900312935.1 Carapus acus
CCTTCAGGAACGAAGGTTGTCTTGTGATGTCAGGGAAGAGTGCATACAGTGTATCTCTAAGGTAATTAAACAGTACCAATGGTCTGCTATGACTGGAAAATCTTGGCAGGGCTCGACTAATGGTGAAGCTAATTAAAGTGTGTTTTATCCTCCCTAATGAAACTCATCTTCTAAGCCCACAATGCGCTAGAAAGTTTAACACAGAAGCTTTGTGGGTCCTCAGAGTCTTTCAGGAGTATGTTATTGTTCTTATCATTTACATGTTGATCATAAAGGCTTCCTTCAAGTCATTTCTTGTAGATAAGAGAGGGGACACAGCAATCAAGCGGGACATAACGGGGCTTTTCATTAACGGCAACACTGATGAGTCAAATTGTTAAAATTACACGATTATGTACATGGGCAAACAATTAAGAAGAAGCAAGGGGAAAAAACCAAAGCCCACAAAGCTCCCGATGATAGAGCATGTATTGTCATCTTTGCAGGCATCGCTGATATCCTCGTGGGATATGACGGCATTAATTAAATGCCTCAAGCAGGGGAGTTCTGCAAGAACTTAGCAGAGTAGCAGAACATCTAAGGAGAAAGGTTCATTCCTGCTGCACAAGGCGGCATAAAAACTTTCTGCAAGCTCTCCAACTCGCCCTCTATACATAAAAAATAAAATTTTGTATGTATTTCAATATAAAAGGTTTGTTTTCGGTTGTGGACGTTGGTTGTTGAATGTACATCTGCGCAAGAGTCAACACAAAATATCCTCACCTGGATTAAAGTCACTTATCGACCCATAGTTTGTTTCTAAAGCACATTGCCCGTGTTATATGCTTCACAGTGACATGAATTAAAGTCACAAAAGTGGTGATTTTCTTTGCCACAATAACCAATTTGGAGACAGAGGTCAAATTTCAAGATGATATATGTTCAGCACTGCAACTAACCGGGCACTTCTCACTTTAGCAGACATCATTAAAAATGCCTATGTACTGTGTGCAAATCGCTTTGCAACGCATCACTTGTGTGGATGGATTGAAACGCTCCTAGTTTATATCTGGCTCCACCACGCCAAATGCGCCGTGCAGTTATTGTCCGCAACAAGTGTCACATATACAGTAAGTATCTCAATTACATTTGTGGAATTTTAAGGGTCGTCCACACATGGTTTTCTCTCATACTTTCAATAGCTTCATTCACCGTTTTCAAATACTTAATGTTAGTCCTTTTGTTGCTGTAATCATAGAGTTGCAGAGAGAAAAAAAGGTAATACGCTCCAGATTCCATTGATGGACATTAATGTATTTTGCCACAAAACACAGCTGCTTCTTTCACATGGCAATCGATTCCCTCCATCACCCCCAGATTCAACAGATGTAAGAGCACCATGATGAACCACTTGCACGTTTTGAGGGAAAATATGAGTGGAAACGTTATTGCTCATGACTAATGCAGGCGCTTCACACACCAGCTCAAAGTGAATTTTGTCGTTTGCGGCCATTGTTTCACCACAGCGCACACAATTTTGGAAACTCAATTACAAAAAGTCCTATGCTGGAGGCAATTTGGCTTCTTTTTGTGCCAGTGATTCATACAAATAGATGCCTAAGTCTCCTGAAGTGCTTCTTTTTCTTCTTTTGTTGTCATTGTACATTTTGATGCATAGCTGGTTTAATTTCTCATTTTGCTCTCCATTTATAATACAGCTGTCAGCTCAACAACACTGTAAACTGTTGAAGCACTTCCAGTGGGGGACTTTCCATCATTCATGCCAGCTTCCAGGGTCTGTGCAGCAGCCACTCCATTTCAGTGCAATTGTCAATAAATAATATGTGTCGAAAACAACAACAACAACACCAACAAATGGACAAGTCAGTCTTGACAAATTTATCCCTTACTGCAGAATAGGTTATTTTAATTTCCTTTTTACTTTCACTTTTCAATATAATTCTGCAGAGATATGCCAAAATGCAAATATAAAATACCTGTCCATCCCCTGAGTTGGAAAAAAGACAACTACTTCACTCATTGTTAATTGAATGATTGGTCAGTTGCCCGCGTTGTTAATCAATCCCACTCTGTGATTTTTTTTTTATTTCACACTAATCACAATATTTATTATTTTTGATTAAGCCTGCAAGTCATACTTCCCTTTTGTCTTCTCAGGGAGGTGATAAATGTCCTGGCTCCGATAAATAATTGCAGAGTTGAGGCATTTTATGCAGTCGGTGCTCCATGTATTAGCTGCAGACACGTGGGTGGTATTAAGGAAATGCCTGTGAGTGAGGCTCACATAGGGGAGCAGACTTCAGAGGCTGCAACGGTTGTATTAACAAATTGACAGTAAAACAAATGAAATGACTTGCTTAGAATTTATCATCAGAGGAAAAGATAGCATGGGGAAAGCTCCCATTTGTTTAAGTTTTTTTTGGCAAAAACTACCACGCAAGTCACTTCAATTTCACCCCACACTGTTCAATCTCCTTTCCAAAGTACCAGCTTGTGTATTGAATTCTGGCACCACTGTGCTCTCACAAAGTTGTGTATCTTTAATAAATGCAAGTCTTTAGCCATTGAAGTTGTCAGAAAATAAATTTCTGAGCGATTCTTTTCATGCTTACTTGAGAATTAGGGCTGCACTGATTTCCGCACTCTTTTTGATGTCTTTTACAGTACCGAATACAAAGGATGGCACCTGTCTCCCAATGCCTGTGCGTGGCTTTGTGTGTGCCAAAAACTGACAAAAAAAGCAACATCTTAATTCAACACTTTTATCTAACCAGTGCCTCCTACCAATAAAACTGGACGTCAGTCATTCTATCTTCGGTTTACTTAAAATAGACCCGATGTTTCAAGTATTAAAGCTTTGGTGAATATATCTTCTCCAAACTGTCAGTTGATATCAAATGGAAATAAATCAATTCCTGCTCCCTAAACCTAGTAGCCTGGGCAGCCTTTTCATTATTGTTATTTCATAAATCATTTGTAACAGCAGCTTTCCTAGAATCTGGCAGGTCACCTTGCAACTATCAACATATGAAATATTTCCTCGTGATTAGGTGAATGGCCTCATCAGTGGAAAGTTTTCCAGAGAGCACTTTGCTGCTTTCAAGCTTTGCATACAGCATTAAATTGGTATTTCTAAAAGAACTGATGAAAAAACAACACAATCGCAACGGGGTTGAGGGGGCTGGATGTCTGCTAAGTAAGTCTGTATTTCCCCACCTGCCGTGTAAACAGCCAGTAATCTACGCTTGCTGCTCCAAATTAGCTGATTAATTGTTTAATGTGGTCCAAGCGTCTCCACCTCAGTGTTGTTTGAGCAGCCACTCTGTGGGTTCTGTCTCAGGCCCAGTGAATCAGTGTTAAATAATCTCCCGGAGGAGAAATTATAGTTTTTGCAATCTTATTGTGGATTACAGACATTGAAAAGACATGCGTATGGGCGAGCACAATCGTCAATGAAAGGAATCATGCCATGCAGATAGGGGTAGGGTTATTCGTACATGGGGCAGCACAGGGTAGGGGTTAGGTACTTTGCCCATGGGTTATTTGGCAAAACTTGGGGGGAAAGATGGAATCCCTATAGCCAACAGTCTAGTTGGGACTGGAGCGACCACCCTCATATCCCCAAACAAAGTTCCATACACACTGAGCCGCATTTCAGATGAAACTTTGGCAACTTGTTGAAAGCAGCATTTTTAGTGAATTCCTGTCCAATGTGCCGGTGTTCTTTGTCTTTCCTCGTTCTAAACACACCCACTTAATCCAAGGAAAGTGCCGCGCTTAGCCAATGCATGTCTGGCCCTGACGTAGGAGCAGAAAAGTGAACACAATCAATATAGCTCATCAGGTTAAGGATCAGAACCACTGTTTCATTACAAAGAAAAATCTTGGCAATTGATTGCTCCATTGTGTTAGTTAGAAGCTCAAATAGAAAACACTGTCACCTTTTATTTCTTCGTCCTTTAAGATCTAATCCAACTATAAGTAGGCAAGATCAAGGCATTTGTCTATCCACGCTCTCTTAAAAGTGCAAAGACTCTTTATTATTGTTGAGGTTACTGCAAATTGTTTTTCCCTACACTCATGGGTGACGTGAACAGTTGCGATTGATCTCTGACATCCAAATGAAAAATAACCATGGAGAATATACTGTACATCTTCATTCAAAATGTCCACACCATGGAAGTTCCCCTTGACCATGTCTCTTACCTACCTACCTACCTACCTACCTACCTTCATCTTAAATGACCAGCAGTGCAACCTTGTTTTACTGTATTTGAGCCTCTCCACGATGTCACTCCTTTGTGGTTAAAATTCAAAACGTGGTGTGATGGGGAGGAAGTGGAAAGTGGTATTTTTGGTGCTGTAGCATCCTGTGTAGGAAGCTTGATGGTTTGAGGAAACAGGGAATGTGTCAGGGAGGTGTCACAGTGTGAGAGCAGCCATGCAGCAACGTGTTCATCTGCTGAAAGAAAATAACTTTTAGGATGAAGGGAGAAGAAAAATGCTCCGCTGATGGGACTGCTGAGGAGCTCAGACTGTTATCAGGTGTGACGGTGGATGAGGCTTTGAGCCTTGCAGCTCAAAAAAGCTTAGAGTGAGCATGTGCATGCTCATTTTCCTCTTCCGCCCGTTTGACATCCAAAGCAGAAATCCATTTTTTGTCTTTTTATCATTTTGTCTTGCTATCAAAGGTGTTAAGAAGAGTCTTGCATTTGTTGAATTTTGTCAGTAAATGTTCTCTGACGAAACTGAAATTTGGCTAATTGCAGTAGTTTTGTGTTCAATCTAAGATTGGGTGCCATTTCCCATGACACCTTTATTTGATTAAAGAAAACCACACGGACCACATGCTGTTATTGACGCTGTGGGTAAACAAGAGAAAATAGCAAATACTTCATAAATGAGAAGTTATTATGTGAAGTTGCAGCAGCATTTGTAGATCATTTTTTACATTTTCTTACTAATCTTTAACAGATGAAATACTCAAGAGAACAAAAGGGGCAAGTTAAACCAGATAACTGGTGGTATTTTCTGATGCCATGTTGATTTACATTTAAGAAGAACAAACAAGCTCTTTGGTGACAGGTCCCACTGGTTTGCGTTCTCGAGTCAAGATTTCTACTACTATTAATAATCACTGCTCATTGTGCTTGGTCCGCTGTGCTTTGTGGTTGATATTTTGTTCATCGCAACAACTGTCTTGGTCACCTAGGGAACGGCACAAAAGCATTTGTCTGTACAAGATCAAAGAAATAACAAACAATACAGTGAAGAACACAAGGCAGTGAGCGGGATAGAAAGAAGGAGGAGGGGGCCTCCCAGGAGATCTGTGGCCAACACACCTCTATATCCCAACAGTGATTCCGGGTTTGCCCTACTAATCAGCCTATTGCAGACAATGGTCCTGTTTATTTAGCACAAGATAATTTCTGCACATTACCATGACTTAGGTAGAGTGTACCATTCATTATAAAAGTTACAGGGTTTACTACAGTTCATGCATGGATCTGACAAAGCAAAGAACATGGGCAGCATTGACAACAAAAGCTCTCTCTGGAACGTTAACTGCCTCTGGTGAAGTGGACTTGAGAGACCTGGAGCTGCTGTAGGGGGATAAACGTTCTCAAATATACTGCAAGGGGCCCTGCATCATGATTCTCTAAATCTCCATTGGTTAGCCTATTGAGAATTCAGTGGATAACCGTTGACAAATACAGCGCTCTGAGCTCATTCCCTGTCAAAAGATAAGCTGCAGTATTTTGGGCCCGTTGAAACCATCCTACATATTCCTGGCTAGAGCGGAAGAAGAAGCTGTAACAGCCCTCAAGGTTTTGGAGTCAGAATGCCTTGAACCTTTTTTCAAGCCATTAAGAAATATGTTTTGAAGGAAATTGAAATAGGATACAAATATTAGCTAAGGATGGGTTAAAACAGATCGCAATCAGTTCTTTGTTGCCACTTGACAATGCTGTGTTTGAGTCACTGACCCACAGAGGCATAAAGAAAAAAGTGGGACCTCGAACAAAGCCTTGATGCTCCCCATGCTTTTGTGCAGAGATATTGGACACATTACACTGGCACAGGTAAATTTCCTCCTCCTTTAGCTGCATTTTTATTCTTGCACAGCATTTTATAATCACAAATGTCCTGCTGACCTGTCTTGGCAGGGGTTCCAAAAACAGGAGAAATGTCTAAAACATCAGCTTTGTCTACATCTAAAAAAAGACCAGCTGACTGTAAGGACCGTCTTTGCAATGGTTTTGCTCTGAATCACGAAAATACGCAAGTCATCTAACGCATCTATTTTGTTTTTGGTTTGGGATATTTTTGTATATCAAGTACATATTGTTTATCACAGATGTCCTCGACAAACAGGCTGTGGCTTTTTGCTGGGCCAGTCAATTTCATAAAGGGCCACAAAAAAAGAAAAAAAAAAGAAAAAGGGAAAAAAAAGTACTTTAAACTGTTATTATTTTTGTATTTCAGGGTGTTTCATCATGAAAACAAATTCAGTAAATCTGCAAGCTAACCCTTGCTCAGGGCACCCACCGATTCTGCATTATGATGAGTTGGTAGCGTTGTCATTATTGTGAAATAATTTGATGCATATGTAACATAGTACATCATTTGTTTAACATTTCTTTACACTTTTGTAGGCATAACAATTCACACTGCCACACTACATTCATTTTCAACTTTTCGCATTTTACACACACACACACACACACACACACACACACACACACACACACACAAATAGCTTTCGCTTTTGGGTTCCCCTTTTCATAAGAGAGGCTCGTAGTTGGCTGTCATGTCCAGTTTTGTTTCTTCATTTAGACTGTCCCTCCTAAACTTTGGCAAATATATTGTTACACAACAGTTTTGACAGTTTTTAAGCAAAACACAACAAATCACGGCTCATCCAAAAAGATGTCAGAATTGTAAACAGAGCAATGAGCAATTTGGCTGAATCATGACACACTTAACCTCCTCCACCCATCTGCCTCCGGCAAGACTGTCATTCTTGCCAGATACGGTTATCCATCTTTTTTTCATAAACTGACCACGACACTTTTTGTATTATTTTTCCCAACCACCGTATATAGGTCCTTGTTAAAAACATAGCAAAGATCTTCTTAGAGGCCATAGCAACATTACATGTGGCACTTATTTTCTCAGTCAGAAATGATAATGCGTTGCGTCTGTCAATGTCAAGGTCAAACATTGTTGATAGGCTGAGTTGTAACAAGACATGAAGTTCAGGAATGAATGACAATTTCTCGTGTTATTGTTTCATCTCGGCTTCATTTCCATAACCTCAACATGGTACTGAAGATTCCTCTCCATGTTGTCTGGCTTTACAAATATAAGTAGTGTAACGGTCCACTGACATTGTGAAATTTCACACGGTCCCATTATTGATTTGTAGTGTTAACATCACTTTTGAATTTTGCCATTCAGCAAAATTGCGTCCGACGCTCCGTCAATATTGTGTGTTGCATAGCTAAATAAAGAGGTGAGCTGTTAATACAGCAGATGTCTTTGCAATAAACACATAAATAACGCAGAAAAAGTGCAAGTGGGCTGACTATTTTGGGTGACAGGAAACTGTCTCAAGTAAGCAAGTCTGGCCAACGGCGTGACTTTTGCTGATAAAAAACAACAAGGAAAAAGCAAAAAGGTGCCGGAGCCCAAGTCGCTCCCCTCCCCTCTCCTGCTCTTTCCTCCTTCTGCTCTGTTTTGTTGTTTGGTCATCTGGAAGTCAGTTAAAGACAGTGATTTATGCCCCGGGCCTCGTGCTGCATAGCCTCATTACACACAGCCATTTTGAGAATCAGCAGATAATTACAGTATACATCATAGACCTCATGGGGCCCAGCAGATTCAGACCATTCCAGGGGCCACGAGAACGGTGATTGGAGACATACCTGGGTGGAAGGATATATCCGGCCTCGTGTTTACACAAACTTGTTTAATTCCCCCCTGAATTCCTTATTTAGTCAATGACTTAGTATTTTGTAACAGCCGCTATGTCGTCCGTTGCGGTGTTTGTTTGTTCTTTTTCCTTTTTAACTTGTTGTCATTACTTATCTAAGTTTTTCTACTCTCAGTTGTGTTTACCTCCTACAACTTAGCTGCAATGGCTTAGAATAACCAGTCTACTGTTACGATGCTAACAGTCATTTTCTCAATTTTCTACAAAGGGAACATTAACTCGTGCCCGTACTGAACTGAACCCTGAATATCTTGACCTTCGTCCACGGGCTGAGCTGAACCCTGAATATTGGACACCTTGCACCCCTTTAGTGAGTACCAATGGTCCAATTTCTCCTACGTCTCCATAAAAATCACTAAATATCTCTCATCACGGGAATGAAATGAAGTAATCACCACTGTGCAGAGAGTACATTTAGTTATGATTTGTTAGGTTCCATTATCATTTCCCACATTCACAAATCATCCAGGATCAGACATTCTTCTGTGGCAACCAGGCAACACATTTTTTTGGTCCTTTTCCCTTTCTGCCCACACAATGTTTACATTTTGTTTTTTCAACTTCTTCTTGCTTGCTTGCTTGTTCATTAGTGCGATACATTGTGGTCACAACATCATTACATTCACAACGTAATGTGATGCTAATATTCATGCCATTTTGTCTCCAGTAATACATATTTGTCTCATTACCTCCGTGCCACAGAAAATGCTGTTCTCGATAGTCATTTGGGGATTGGAGGTTTGCTCGTTTTACTTTGCTGGCAAAGGAGGAGTGCATATTGTTAATGATGCCATTCTTCATGGCACACTTTAGATACTGCTATCAGCTTAAGTATATGTGACGGAGGGATGGTGGGGGGGTTCCAGTAAACCAACCATATCATTTTATCGTAGATGCTTCCATTAAGAACCACAATGCCACATGCATTTGTTTTCCCTTATCTATCTATCTATCTATCTATCTATCTATCTATCTATCTATCTATCTATCTATCTATCTATCTATCTATCTATCTATCTATCTGTCTGTCTGTCTGTCTGTCTGTCTGTCTGTCTGTCTGTCTGTCTGTCTGTCTGTCTGTCTGTCTGTCTGTCCACTGCTTTTATATAGTTATTGGTGAGTTCCTGAGCAGGGAATGATGGGATATCACAATTTCAAGAAAGCAACCTTGAGATGTATATGAGCTCAGGCTTTTGGTTGAGGAAAAACTGAGAACAGTGGCATATATTGATTTGAACAAGCTCCCACTGTGTTACCTGGGATTACACTGTCTCCAGCCCCACATGGAACTGCCTGAATAAACACGAGAGGATTTAATTGAACCTTGACAGATAGTTCAAGCTTGGAGGTAAAAGTGTATCCAGTGTGTGTATCGTTCATGGTCAAGTACGAGTGATTGATCAGTGCGTTTCACATTCTCCATAATTGATCCCTGTGCATCATCGATCTGCACGTGATGCTAATTCAGGTGCATCATAGATGAACACAAAACATTGCGGTAGTTGTTCCACAGGTGTTCCCTCTGTGAATGCATCTGTTTTATGTACTGCAGCTTCTACTTCCCCACCATGCACCATGTTTTCTCGCATTTCGACCTATGGAGATCAAAATGACATGGATACAGTGTACATGCATTCTTGCTGTCTCTCCAACCGTAAGGAGGGGGATGAGGTCAACTTTCAACACCTCCACACTTCATTTACAGCCACATTTCTTAACTCCTGCCACGGCGGATGCAGTCGGAAATACAGCTCAAACTTTATTCTAACATTTCCATTTAGATCCACTTACCCGACATTTCTACTGAAAGTGGTGCAGGGGCACAGTACAATTAGGAACCTTACACTTATTCCAACACTTTTATTTCAGAAACAGAGAGCACTATTGAGACCAATCTACCAAAAGCTATATTTTGAATCTTTTCTCTCACCCCCCCTTTTTTTTTTGTATTTTAGTTTTGTGCATGATAAAACGGAATTCTCACCCTTATCTCAACCATATCAGTCTCAAGCAGTACATCCTTACTTAACCTCAAATACGAATACCATACTAGTGCTAATAGAAATTGCTAATTATGCCATCCAAATCCTCCCCCAGATGTATGTGCAGCCAATGTGCGTTATGGCCAACCAAGTAACAAATCCAAGAATCTTTTCAGCAAATGCACTCAGTAAGCAGCTTTTATTGAAATGAATGGGCCACCACATTTGAATAGCTCATCCATAATGTAATGCATCCCAGTCTGGGAGCACAGGACGCCTGCTGACTCCTTCTGCTCATCCATGCAAACGCGCGCACACACACATGGATGCTCCTCCAACCTCCCCTGGCCATCTTTAACTACATTTAACTCACGACTTACAGTGGACACGGACATAAAGCAAACACAACACAATGACATTGTCGTGTCACACTGTTTTAATGACGCATTACTTTCTGTTCCGCTGCCCTGCAGCCTGATCCAACCAGACCAATATTTCTGCTCTCCCTCTCTCTCTTTCTCTCTCTCTCTTTGTCCCTTCCTCCCTCTCTCTGTGCCCAATGCCATTTCAGATGGCAGGCTGTCAGCTCTCCTCTGTTGCTATCCTTGAATCAATTTCAGCAAATAACGGAAACCTGCATTTGGTAGATGGAATAATGCTTCTCATGGTGACAATGACCATTTTGAATGATTTCTATTAACAACAGCCACTTTGTACTCTCGAAGATTCATTATTGCTGCTTGACTTGTGAGATCAAAACTCTTGTAAATGTTCTTTATATCAAATGTTATCCTTATCTGTGCAGTGGGTTACAACTCCTTTATTAACTGGAGACGCAGTCCCCAAACTTATTAATTGTTGAGGGAGCAGTAATATGATAGATGGGCCAGGCTACGTTTTGCATCTCCCCAAAGCCTACAAAGTCAATGGTTGGACTTGGGCCTGATTTAATGAACACAATTTCTCAGAGAAAGAGTATTCAATGTGAGATCTCCCTGGCTTTGTTAAATCACTGTGCTGTTTGCCTATTGAGCCTCGGCGGACTAAAAAGACCTCAAAGACAAACACACACAGACACTAACATGCATGCACACCCGCACACACACACACACACATGCATGCACGCACGCACATGCACACTATCTCCACAGAGGAGGCCCCTTTCTTCCCACCCAAGAGGGAATGATGACTCTCATTATCGCCTCAAAGCAAGATGGCCACGGTGCCCCCACTCAGCAGCCCTATTAAGTTACCAGACAGCTTTATTGTATTGGTGTTCAATAATTTCCTCTAGTCTGTCATCTCGTGTGCATCAGGGAGTTGTTGCATGTGAAGGAGGGGCAGGACGAGTGGCAAGATCTAACGTGAAAAGGCACAGCTGTTTGGAATTAGTTCTGTCCCTGAAGTTTGACAGTCAATGGAGTGACTGCCATCCCCACAGTCACCTTCACTGCCCACGCAGGTCAGAACGCGGTGATGGTGGTGGTGGTGGTGGTGGGGAGCCAGATCCAGCAGATGTTTTTTTTCTTTTTTTTTTTTTTTTTAATTCTATACCCTACAGAGCCCTACTATCTGAGTGAGATGTGGATAGTTGCACTCTGGGATAAATGAGGTACTTCCGACTCTGGCACAGTGTGCTGGACAGTGTGCAAGTATGAGAATTGCCTTGTTTCCAATTTTCCACCGGTACCCAAGAATTTCAATTCTTGTCAAGGTTAAGGAGTGTTTTGAGAGACGTGACCAGATGAGCAGCTTATATTTTAGGTTGACATTATCATAAACCGATGCCTCTGTGGTCTCTGTCAAGGTGACATTAGACATATTGTCAGAAACAATCCTGGTAGGTGTCACCACAGGAGCTGAAAATGAGCTTGTGACAAATACAATTACAGGCAGAACACTGAGGATAAACATATTACTTTCTAAAATGTACTTATGGAACATGCAGGGAAATGATGTTAGAATATTATCAAAGACACACGCAGCTATCAACGCTGACAGCACGAGGATGAGGGAACGACATCATTATGATGCTGCAGTTTCCTCAAGGCTATGGTGCAAATACCACCATCAAATGTCTTAAATTTGGGATTAAGTGTCAAATGGGGCTGTGGATCATTGACCAAATACTCACTCTTTTGCCTTGAGATGTGAACAGAAGTTGGCTGATGTACTGCCTAAATTGAAGTATATCAAAGAGGAACTTTTAAATGATATTTGGCAAGGATGGAATGGTCTGTTCTCCACTGTGTGGGACTGTCCCCATAGATTATTTTAGCCGGGGTGTCTTTGCTGCTCTCTTTGACAAGTCCACAAGAGGCGGATTTTCACTTTTCATTCCTAATTGAGGCAATAGGCATTTTAAATGCCAGGGAGCAAATATATATTTGTATATGCAAAGCCGATGCAACCAGGGGGAAACAGGCTTGAAGTTTGAGTGCGAGTAAATGTGAAGCTCCAACTTCAAATGCCATTCATAATGTACTTGTAAGGTCACAAGTAAACAAAATAAACAAAACCTTTTGTTATAGCTCAGTTGGGTTTGAGCAAAGCTTGGAAGGACTGCAGCTCTACGGCGTGTTCTGGTTTCCATAGAAGTTTGGCATCGCACGGACGGTATGATTAAAGGTTACATCTCAGATGCACTTGCTCCGACTTCAAGGCGAGACAATCACAGCCTGAGTTTGATGGGACATGTTGGTCCGAGGTATTATGGAAATATTCTGTTTTGTGCTGCTTATCATAATTAAAGGTCAGGGCGGAAAGTGTAAAAGGCCAGGCGTGCCACATCACTCCTCAAGTTTTGACGGCAACGGGATGATTTCGGTTGTTGGTTGTGGCTCTGGCGCATCTCCTTGCTTGGTCATGACTCGGACAGCAGAGATCGAATGTGGAAGCTGGAGCGATAAAGCAGATGACCTGGAATAATCTGCACTATTCTGCGTGACACAGTAGTTATTCTTCCTCCCCTTTGACTTTACGCGAAGGTCAGTTTGGCCATTAACTACATCTGCCTAACGCTGCACTTGCTCCTCCTCTCCACTCCAATTCTTCTCACTACACCACACACATTCACACACACACATAACCGCACACACGCCCCCAGCCCTCCATGCAGACTTCAGAGAAACGTGACGAGGATGAATATAACTCACACGTAACCGAAGCTGAGACGTGAAAGGCGAATTCTCGCCCAGCCAGCAATGATCAACTTCACCCTCAGAGTTTCTCCTCTACCCTTCGCTCCATCCCTCTTTTTATCCCTCTCCTCAACTTGATCCTCCCATCCCCTGTTTTATTAACAGAGCTGGTGGCTTGTGATAACTGGTCACTCCTCTAGGCGTTGAAAGACAAGGACACTCTATTATCCCGACTAGATGGATGGGTTGAAATATTGCCTGCAAGTGGTGGAGCCTGCCAAATCCTCCAGTCTTAAAACCCCTTTGTCTCTGACAAGGAAGAACATTAGCGAGAGGGGCCAGGTTTTTTGGACAGTGGACGGGCTTCTCTGAATGCAGCGATGGAGTGAGGAGCTGATTGGGAATGCATTTGCGCATCCGCGAGGAGGAGAAGTCTTAAAAAAAAAAGCATCGCACCATTGTTTAGTCTGTGCATGTGCCTTGTGTATAAAACTAAATTGTATGAGGAAGCAATGATTGCTTTCACTATTGCTCCTTCCTTTCCCTTCTCTGCTGTTTTTATGTGTGTGTGTGTGTGTGTGTCTGACACAGCATGTGTGTGAGAGGCAAAGACAGATCACTTTGAACATTAAATGATAAACGCTGAGCGGCCGGACAGCTGTGGAGGCAGATAGCAGGGTCACATATTAATTAGTGTCCTAATTATTAGTGACCTTTACCTTCTAACAGATTCAGGCTTGTTTTGCCCTCTGCTTCACTGCCAATTCATTTAGGGATGCAGCTTATTTGCAATTGGCAAGTGGCGGTGCTCCACACCTCTCAAAATAGGCAGTGAGAAACAGCTGTGGTGTTTTGTGTGTGTGTATGTGTGTCTGAGAGAGAGAGAGAGAGTGAGTTAGGGAGAGAGAGACACCGAGAAGTAAAAACTATGTTCATTTAAAGTACAGAAGTCTGGTTTTTACCCCTGTCTGCAAGAATATTCCTCTAAAATGTGTCTTGATTTCAGGCAAACTAATTGAGGTGTGACTGAGACGGGGCGCAGAACATGTTAAAAGAAAAAAAAAAGAATGTGGAGAAATGTTCACATAGTTTTGCTCAGTTTATTCACTCCCTGCTGTGACCTTGGGTCTACTCAATTTTTTTTTTATACGTACATCCATCCATCTGTCCGTCCACATTTGCTCGTAGCCATTAACATTTCTGCGTTATTGGGAGTATGAAATTATATGCGGCGTCATTATAACGAGTCTCTCTGCCAGATTGGTTTGCTCATTTGCATTGCTGGCTGCGTCTTCTTCCAGGAGAGACTGCAGTGGAGGGAAAAGTAGTTCTCCTGATGAATCAAGTGATTTTCAGAAAAGCAGAAAAACATGTTTTCAAGACAGCGCTGAGGGTCAAAGGATGTTATTGTTTCAGCCGCAAGTGATGCCTCAAGAACACGTGGGCAAATTTAGCTTGTGTGAAGGCCGGAGATCTGGTGTGGATGTCTGTCTGTCTATCTGTCTGTCTGTCTGTCTGTGTGCATATCAGCAGATTCAAAAGATTCGCAATCGTCTTTGTATTTGTTCTCATTTTATCGTTGACAGAATCAGCAGCAGCATCATTTCTTCATTTGATTTGAGTAGCAGCTGGTGCTCAGAGTGAATCAGTCTTGCCACAATGCTGCATGAACTTCAACATTTGTACTTGAACACACAAAAAACAACCTTTTTAAACAAACCTTAACGCCTTGATGAGCTTGCGGTTACAAAATACTAACTATCAACATCACTCATGCGCTGTTTGCAAACCGAATTTCGGTCTACAAGAGGAAATTTTGTTGAGTCGAAATAAACAAGTACCAAATTGCTTATATCTACAAGTGCAGGATGCAAAACAAATCGAGAAGTGCTCAGAAGTGCAGTACATTTATCAATGCCTGGAGCACTTCTTTTTTCACGGCACGCTCATCCTCTACGCCTCTTTTAATTGAATTAAGGAGCACTCAGTGTGGCATCACCGTTTTTGTTATCTTGTAGGTGTACAGGGTTATTAAGGAGGAAAGCATGTTAAGTCATTTGTTATCCCTGGCATTCTAATAAACATGTTGGCTCTGGGCATGGCCCGCAGGTTGTCTGTGCAGTTCAGATTGATACTCCTGCCATATTGAGAGCCATCCACCTCATTATCCTAAGAGGATGCTTAAGAGGAGACTAATAGAGGCACGCGGCAGGAGGAGAAGATTCTCAACGTCAGAGAGAGAAAACAGAAAACGCGGCGCGCTGCACGTGAAGGACTTTTGTTTTCATCCACATCTAACGCAAAACGCACCAAAACTCGGCAATCGCCAAAGTTGGTAGTTTCAACCAAATAACAGCACAGTTCAGTTCAAAGACCACCAAGCTTCTCGTCCAAGCAAGTTCTCGCTGACCTTACTACTTATTTCCTGAACTTTTCTATTTCCTTTGCACAAGCACCGGCCCCTCACACACACAGCACGATCCCATGGGCATTTTGTGAGCTAAGGCCTGATTTTACTAATTGGAGCCAAAGCTGTTAATTGGAGCTGCGGAAACAAAGAGATGTTGAATTGGTACTTTCTCTTGGGAAATATTTACATCCAACCTCATTTTCCACCTGCACTCAATATTTTTCATTCTTTCCTAACTGCCGAGGACTTGCTTTGGTGAATGTTGTTTTTTCTTCCGAAGCATCACAGAATGTTCTGTGAAAGCCGTTGCCACGCTTGATTTACCTTGCTTAGACTTTCAGACTTTTAGTGGATGTGTTTCTAATTGTTTGCATAGGGCCCAACAGTGGAACGCCTTTTCTACATCAACATAGTCAGCTTTTAAGTCAGCGTGGCTCGGCTACGTGCGTGCTTTTCATCCTGTGACTTCGGAACGATTAAACATAAGAATTGGCGCAGGCGCTAAGCAGAGCAAATGCAACTACTGTAACCGTGAACGCCGAAATTACAGCGTCATCATTGCTGTTTTCTTTTGTTTCTGGTAGTCAACTCACCAAATCAGTTGTAATCTGTTCCAAATAGGTTTTATTTAGTTTTGGTTTGGGATTTTTTTTTTTCTTTCTTTTTGTTTTGTTTTTTGTCTCTTAGCAGCATCTGCATATTGTTTGTCTTGTGTGTTTTCGAGAGATTACGGATATCAAAAAGCGTTTAACTTACAGACAGCCATATGCAAAAAAAGGAAAAAACAACAACAATTTGGAATCAGCGACACATCTCACAGCTCACATTTATATTTATTGTAATCATTCGACTGACTTTGTTTAAATGATAAATAACTGTTGCTGTGTCATACAGATCACTACCTTTAGGAGTTGACAGTGAAGTTGGTGAACTGGGTCATGTGACTGAAGATGGTTGCAAGGTGACACTTGTCGTGTGCATCAGGTGCTGCTATAGCCTTTATAAAGAAAGAAAGTTACATTTTGTTAATCCCGTAAAGGGGAAATTTGGAAGTCACGTTCTGACATTTATCAGATACATACTTGAACCGGCCACCCTTTGGTCCACATACAAAGTCCCCTCAGACAGAGCCACTACCACACCATTTGATATGTCCCCCACCTCCAACTTCAATGCCTCGCGTTGAAAACCCTTGGCATCCATGTTTGGAGCCTTAGCAAAATTCCTCCATCAGATCCGAGTGCCCCACATGAAATCAGAGGTACGGCTGTACTGGAATGTTTCCAAACTGCGTTGGAAGCTCCTCGGTTTGTTTGACCCATTGTACTGCAATGAATTGAAAGTACTTGCTGAACATGAAATAAACTTAAGAATCTTCTTTTTCCTTTGTAATGCTGCGGAGTGCTGAATCTCAAAGCTGCCAAGTTAACAGAGGCAAGCGTGCAGGTCGGAGCTCATCAGGTGGTCACACTTCAACAGACCGAGCTGGCTTCATTCTGGAATGGTGTGAATATAACAGATTAACAGTGTGCACCTGCACTGGGGCCCAGGACAGTTTATGGCCCAGAGGGCCCTGCAGGTGCACAGCTTCCTGGATGATGTAACCCTAAAAAAGCTCAGACTTCTGCTGCACTTATACTCATAGAAATCTATCATACACCCAGGGAGTGGGCATTTGTTTCTGTGAATACACAGAACGAGTCTGACCGCTGAACCAAAATCTGCGGAAACCTGGATTCTGTTCTGGTCACTTGGCCTAGAGTTTGAGACAATGTCTGTGGTTTAGTTTGGCGGCAGTAATCAAAGAAATCCCCAAATCAAGAGTCAGTTTGAGGCAGGAGGAAAGGATGAGGATTTGATGACAAATTCCTCTGATTGTTTCCTAATCGTCACCGTGTTTGTTTCAGGCTGGAAAAACTGTGGCAAATCAACACATTAGCTTAATTCAGTGCATGATTGCGAGGCCATTTTGCTGCAGTGAGTTACACGGCTTTGCATTTCTTCGCAAGGGACGTGCTCGTAGTTAAGCACAATTTCTCAGGAGAACAATTCAGCAAAAAGGGTAGAGTGCGAAATCATTTAAGCAGGAAAAGGCATTAAGTAAGTGAAACAGCTTTTAATGAATTCTAACACGGTGTAATGGCTATCAGCTATTCCACAACATCTTCAGGCTCAGATATGAAAATGGTGCCCAACCACAAATTTGCACACACTTACTGAGCTGATGCTTTAGTCATCTGGCTTGCAGTCCCCAGAAATAAGGAGTTGGGAGAGTGTGCTGGTGCTGCAGTCTCCTTTTGGTGAAGCATCATATGACTGTACTGAGGTAGTGTTAGATTCTGTTCCGCAGTTCTGCGTTTGTGCATACATGAATAACTCCTTAAATATAGTTTAAAACCATTGCAAATTGTGCACCATCACATAAACCCAGGTTTAATGATGATGATGATAATATTTTCACTTTTGGGTTATTTTCTAATGGACTTACATGCAGTGAAACTCGCTGATCTGCCCCCAGTGGCCATTAATGTAACACTGCGCAGCATTCCAGGTGCTTTCATGGTCTGTTTCACCACCTTCAATCATCACATTGTACAATTCCTCTCCAAGCACTGACTGAGCATTGACAGAGCATATTTTGGATTTCACATCTACATTTGTTTTGACTTTTTGTTTCGATCTTATCATGTGTGTGTCTAATTATCCTTATCCTTTTCCTTATCAAGTCTTACTCTGAGTACTTCAGCTTCAGACGTGAATTGAAAAATACTGACTGTTTGCTAATTTCCGTTATAACTGTTCACTAGATCAAAAGGTTTGCACCAGCAAGGTAAATTTTCGCTGTGTGTGTCTATGAAAAATGTAAACAATATGTAAAGACAGCAAAGCCTTCAGTTTCAATCGGACAAGGAAAAACAGCACAAAAAATACTTTTGCTGCACCAAATAGGATGTGGGACAATGTTGATGTATTTCAAAGAGTAATGGATTTCATCATGCTATTGTCAAACCAGTTTTTACAGATCTTTAAAAAAAACACGAAACAAACAAACAAACAAACAAATAGATGGCATTTTTATCAGCCACCAACCCAGTTTGACCAAAACAACATTTCTGAGTATGTGTGTGTGTGTGTGTGTGCGTGCGTGTGTGTGTGTGTGTACATTCGCGTGGAAAAATCTGCCCATTCAGCTGAAAAGGACTTTGCCATGTCCTGCTCACAATCATTCCAATCTTGTAGCAGCAGGGTTGAGATCAGGGCTTTGTGCTGGCAACTTGCGTTCCTCGATACCAAACTTCGTCTTTCAGGACCTCTTTTTGTGGAAAGAGATACAGCAGCCAGGAATGTAGCGTTAATGCTGACGCATCAGTACTGCCCCTCAGTTGGAGACTTCCAGCCCAAACCCTGACAAATAGCAATTGAACTTCACAATAGGCTCTATACATTCCAGCATTTGCGCCCTCCTGCCATCTGCTAAACCCAGATTCATCTCTCGCACGGCCAGATAATGAAACATGATTCATCACTCTGGGGAACACATTTCCGCCGCTGCAGAGTCCAGTGACGACCAACCTCTCACCATTTAAGCTCGGGATGGGATGGGAAACCTATTTCATATGGTGGCAAATACAAAGTTTGTACATCGATGTTGCTGATGTGAATACAGTAGGTTGGTAGGAGCTGTGAAGTGGCCGGCTGCAGAGGTGCTGGTTAATATCTGAGCAAGTACAAATCCACACAGGACCGGAACAGATGATTTTTTTTTGGCAAGTCTGTGTTTTTCATCTTTGTTGCCATAAATTTCCATGAAACTCATCTAATGCTGTCCCTGATGGAGAGTAGAAATCGGGGGCTATAATTAGCAATTCTTTGCTGCAAAGCCACAGAACCAGTCTCTCATTCGGCTCGACTCCATTTGGAACAACTGTGTTATATTGTACTTGTCTGTTTGAAGTAGTTGTCTGAGCTCAGGAACTGGTCCTCTTTCGGTGTATGTATGTATATTTTCTGTTTTCCTGCTTCTGATTCTGCCAATTTTACGAAGGTAGTTGAAATATCGAAGTAAAAAAAGACAACGGGTATAACATGACCATGAACACTGATATCTCTAGCACACAGAGCACTTACACACTCAGTTTTTCTACTTGATACATTTGAGGAGGAGCTTGAGAGTCCATATTACTTTGTACCGAGAGTTTACAAATGGCAACACTACGAAGGGTCAAGGAGGGCAGATTTCCAGACTGAGAAGTGACAAATCTACTGCAAGTGCTTGTATACACAGATACTGTGGCTTTACATTTGTACATGGTTAATGATGAAAATCTCAAACCTCAATAATTAGGGAGGATATCTATGTCTTATTTGTGAATATTTTCACAACTGAAGCAGTTTGGTCGAAGAAAATCACAGATTTTTTCTGTACACAGTATCTGAGGAGACCGTTCAATATTTCCCCTGCAGAAACTACAACGCCTATTATATCCGACTTTCTGTAACTTCCTTGGCAAGCTTCCTTTATTATCATTTTGCAGCTTGGGAAATATGGAGCAGGCAGCTGTTGCGTGTTAACTGTTAGGTATACAGTATGCGGCTCTCAGCAAATACAGTCAATTTGATCAATGGCATACCTGAGGGCCCTGGATGTCTTTGAAGACGTAGAAACAAATGAGATTGGCTTAGCTTTTATGTTGTGTGCAGTGTGCTGTTTCAT
>OMPJ01010178.1:0-17434 GCA_900312935.1 Carapus acus
AGAAAAAATATGTGTTCAGATGCTTACTCTGCAATCTCAAAACGAAGCTGCTCTCAACGTCCAAAGCAGCAAACACAAATTTAAGGACACACATTTAGGTGATTCCCGAAGCTAACACAACAATCGCCGGCTAAGATAATAATTGCAATTCAGTCAGTAGCATCGACCACCTAAGTGGAATTTTGTCTTTGCCTTCTCAGTAAAATTACATGCGGTTACACATGACAACATACAACAAAACACAATATATAATAAAACACCAAATAGAGACTGTCTCTCTGATGCTAATTATATAAAAAAAATAAAAATTATAATAAAAAAAGCTTCTGATTTGCCGTGTTAACAAGCACCTGTTGTAAATTGTTGAAAAAAAAAAAAAAAAGTAGCTTTGATTTAGTTGAGCTATTTTTTTCCTAAATTATAGCTTAGCTTACTACATTCCTTTGGTGGGTAGCTTCAGTGTAGTGAAGCTTCATTTAATATGGAGTAACTGGTAGCTTAGCTCACTACATTTTCCAAGTAGCTTGCCCAACACTGGCGATTGGGCCCTAGAGACTAGGGATGCCAGAGCCCCTCTAGATTCTTGCCTGGACGTAGAACAGGACGTAGAACTGTGCGGTGCAGCAAGCTTTCTCCACACTTTTTTAGAGAGAGAGAGACCCCTTGTTCACCTCCACGATTTAGGTAAGTTCTGGCTTTACTTATGATAAGAACTCATGATAAGACACGTGGTTTGTAAAACACAGTTTAGTGGTCCCTCGTTCATCGCGGGGGATTTGTTCTAAAAAATAACCCACAATAGACGAAATCCGCAAAGTAATCAGCTTTACTTTTCACAATTATTATACATGTTTTAAGGCACTGTTAGATATTATTGTTATTGTTATTACAAACAGACGATTCATTTATTCCATAATGGCGCCCTACAGCCTTCTACCTTCCTTTCGCATGTCCAGAAGTCCAACTTTTTCTGCGATGGTTAGCATCTTCCGCTGCCTCTTGGGTGCAACCACATGTGCCTTTTCCCTTGCAGTTCATTTCATCGACATTATAGGTTTTTTCGGGTAGAAAACTTGCAAACATACAGTACAGCACTTCAGACTCACACAGCCAGCGATAGAACGTTTAGGTAAATCTTGCTAGCCAAATGCATTTTGTACTCCCTTAGCTAATCAGGACGCAGGACACACGTGCGGCTCTCCCTTAGCTAATCAGGGCGCCAAACACAATTCGCATTCATACTGTGTGCTGTAATTATATATAAAAAAAAAAAAACAATTTGGGGGGGCAACTTCGCTTTCCCTCTGCTGGACCCCTGACACTGTGTCATTGAACCCCTGGAGTTTGATCGAACCCAGGTTAAGAACCACTGCCCTAGAGAGTCAAATCAATTCTATTGTCATAGAATAAGGATAAGAATAAGAATCCTTTATTGTCACCGAACACTGTTTCCATTATCATTGATGATCTGATGGTCTGATCCTGGTGTTCTGGTGACGGGCTATCTCTGTCTGTAAGCTACTGGATGCTTGAATTTCCCTCAGGATTAATAAAGTATCTACCTACCTACCTACCTCATTGTGAAAATTCGTTCAGCAGCTCCACAATTAAAATGGTGTAAAACTTAAGTAAAACTTAATTTATCACTGCATTTGGAGACAGAGTGAGGTTAAGTTCTTCTCAAATCAGCAGACTAGAGAAGTGAATCTTGCCTAGAAGGTACAGCAAAGTTAAACTCTCCTCTGAAAAATAGGTGCCCTTTAAAGATAAATCGGAGTGGGGTGGGCTTTGTGGCTCCACAGGGGGATTGCCCCTTGGCTCAGGAGTGACAGCATTTAGGGCACCCCTGTTTGACAAAATGAAATTTAGAATGTGTTAAGTTAAAAAAAAATCTGTACTTATCAAACGTGCTGAAACCTATTGTGAGAAGATGCGTATGCAATCGGTGACAGTAAATCTCACATGATCATTTGCATTAAGGAACACCCTGAAATTACCACATTAGGTAGCAACAATCCTTTTAATAATGCATCAGTTAGATATGGGTGCAATCTATGGCTGCAGTAACATTTTGGAATCCAGTAATGGCCTGAAATCCTTGTTTGATTTCAGCTTGTCGGAAATGTCTGTATGGGAACTGAATGTAAGTCTGGCCTTGAGAAATTATCCAAGGGTAGACTGGATACGCAACAGGATGGTTTTAGTGTGTCTCCAGCTTCATCATGGGTTATGAATTCCGGCATAGGTCCACCAATACATTATTAAAAGCGATACCTGTTGAGAGGTCACTCTGTGTTCTCACTGAACACATCTGCACAGTCTGCACGCGCTCCTTGCGCAACACATGTTGCCTCACATCCTCTAACAATGCTAGATAGACTGTGATACTTGTATTTCAATCTCTTTTCAGGTTGTCCTATAACTGTTGTCTTTTAGTTTGGCACACCAATTATTCAAAGTGTCTGCTACTAATTGTAAATATTTATCAAGAATGGAAACAAGGAATACATGTGAAGTTTGAGATTGATAACAACAACAACAATACCCTCATAATGGGTATTGTTGTAGTCTCACTGTTCTACCTCTAGATGTTGCGCGTAAATGTCAGAGTTGTGCCTAGATTTACACATGCTCCTATGTGCAAGTGCAAGTTGATAAATTCCATAGTTGGCGTGGGAAAGTTCGTACTCATCGTGTACACACATGCATATGTACACAATGCATTGATAAATCAAGCCACCAGAGTGTGATGTCAACCTCAAGCTGAGGTGCCTTTGAGCAATGCACTCAATCTGCATTGCATGTGTGAGATATTCAGATATGGGGAAAAGCAGAGAGAAAATGTCATGTATTGTATGTATGTGTGTATGGGTCATGTACAGATGTAATTATGTGCATGTAAATGACCAAATAAAGGTATTCCTCCTCGTGTATGGTTTAGAGACAGTGGCAGCGGAGTGTCTAGTGACAATGGAGACAGCAGTCTGTTGTCTAAAAGGCAGAGGGCTGAACTTGAGATGACAGAGATATAGATGGAAGGTATAATGTTGAAGATTGAGCTGCAAAATAGGGGGAAAAGAGGAAAATGATAGAGAATGTAAATTGGTGTAGGGGAGGAGGATATATCTGTGTTTCTGTTGAGGAGTCAAAGTCTAATTACGGTAATAGATGACACTGCATTGCATAGTAGAGAGAGGCTTCCTTCCTTATGATTCATTAACCTTTCATTTGCACAGGTATCCTTTGCCCTCCACTCAGCCAATTGTTGTTCAAGGTCAGCCAACCTATGTCATATCCATGCTCCCACATATCAGGCCTGCCAGAAATTGTGCCTTGCCATACTTGTCATTGTGGATGGGCAGAAAGAGGCGGATGGCAGTGAGGTTGAAATCACAACAGTCAGTATGTACATTCATTTGTGCCTTCTTGGAAGTCTGTACATGAGATCTCAGTATTTCCAGCTGAAGCTGCATGGGCAGGAAGACAAGAAAGAAGTTGATCCCAGGCTGCCCCTGTTGTTGTATCAATAGAGTGCAGAGTTTATCTCTCAGCTGTCTCCAAGATGGAGCAGGAAGAGCTCCTCAACATTTAAATACTCAGACTCTGTAAGAGACCCAACAGTTCCTTTAGTAGCAACAGTGGCGAGGAACAACTTCCTTTGAACGGAAAGAAACCTTGGGGAGACCAGGCTGTATGTGGGTGGCCATTTACCTTGACTGGTCTGGTTGCAAGGGAGAGAGAGAGTTACAGGGGCAGAGGCAGAGACAGGCATAAAGATGCACAGCAGTAGTAGTAGCAGTGGATGCGCAGCATGCCAATCAGGAGCATCTGTCATCACTGGTCGTGTTCTAGCTGTGGTCTGCAGGTCAATCAAGCACAAGACATAATGACTTAGAGGAAGAAGCCCAATTAGTAAATTGCATCAACGAGACATGTATGCAAGTGAGAGAGAGAGCAAGAGAAGAGAAAAGCTCAGTGCATCAGGAAAAATTCCCTATTAATCTTATTGCAGCAGCAACCAACTCTTAAAAGTAGTGAGGATGTCAGCCCCCTGCACTGAAACTGAAAGATGATTCCACAAGAGAGGAGCATGGTAGTTGAAGGCTCTGCCCCCAATTCTACTCTGAAAGATTCTAGGAAGTACAAGTAACCCTGCGTTCTGGGACTGCAGAACTCTGGTTGGAATTTATCAATTAAAACATTTTGAAGGCCTTAAAAGACCTAAACCTAAGCTCTCCATGAGGACAAACTTGAATGTTGAGGGGAAAGAGAGGAAAGGAAAGATTTGAGGAGGCCACTCAAAGAGGAATATGATGTCAGTTTGATGGCCCACTAAATTCAACCATGAGTGAACCAAAGAGCCAGTGAAAAAATATGAGGTCTTGTGGAGTTGGGTAATTTGTACAGCAATAACTTTGGACATGATACAGTTGAGAGTATTAGGCATTATGAGAATTACTGGAAACATACAGGTCAGTTTCATCTGCAAACCCCTGCGGCTGAACTATGACTGGGATTTTCAAGTGGAAGCATGTAGACGACATGGGGATACCAAATTAGACAGAGATTTAGTGTTGTTAGATAACAGTGGACCTCATCTTAGATTGGTAAGATGATGAGGCATGTGCCTCAGTGGCTTTTGAGTGGCAGTGGCTCAGTCAGTCAGAACTTTGTCTGGGGACCTGAGGAAGGCCACTCCAAGTCCCGTTTCAGACCAAAGAAAACTGAGATCAAACTGGTGGCTGGAGGTTTCCAGTTTTCCTCCTGTGCACGGCTAAGGTGCTAACCAACAGTGTAGCCCCCTCACTCAGTGACCACTCCACCACTGCAAGGCACGTTACTGTAGTGAACTGTAATTGTACTGTAAGGTGTATACTTGCATGTACTGTATGTATTTGCACGTGTGTATCATCTGACAATATCCAGAGTGTAATTTGTGAATTTCCCCTCTGAGTATTAATAAAGTGTCTTTCTTCTTCCCCTTCTTCAAATCACTCATGACGCAAGACGTTCATGGTGACATCATCAGAGTTTGCTGTTTCTCAGACGTCAGAGCATTTAATTTATCTAATACATCCAGTAATAATGACGATATGCAGCTACGGCAGAGGAAAGACTCTGTTTATATGATTTCAGACTGTTTGTCAGAATAAGTCTGAAATGCAGATGTTCTATCCTTTCATCTTTCTCCCTCTGGTTGCCCCTTTCAGGGGTAACCAAAGCCATCCCCACCTCCTCTCTAGATCCTACATAGATACACCAGCTATCCTCATGTCCTAATTTTTAACAACTTTGAAACCTGTCTGCAGTTTCCCTCTTTTCCTGTGACCTGACAGATCACTCTTGAACATCTTTTGTCCACTATATCAACTACTTCTTTAAAGTAGTAACCAAATCATCCCACGCCTGGCTCTACAAACTCATATCCAGTTTACTCCTCTTTGGCTGTTCCTCTGATGTGATCATTTCTAATCCTGTCCAGCTACCTTATTCATCTCCACCCCTGATTTTCTCATTACAGTCCCACAAAGGATTGCAAAATTCTGTGAATTTTCAAAGTTGTAAACTTTCCATGGGACTTAAGGGGAATTTGTAGGAATTTATGGGAATTAACGGGAATCTATGGAAGAATGCTACAAAAATGCTGCAGCATTTAGCAATGTGCTAGAGGGCTTAAAACATTTAGCAGACAAGAGTTCTACTCAAGAGGAAAATTAATCTTAAGTATCAGAGTCAGTTACCCTCTCATCAGCTCCCGGTCCCTCTGGTATCAAAGCATCCTTTGATTCGATGGATGAACGGCGCCAGACAAATGCAGATGAGTGTTTTGCTTGTGCAGTCTATGCAACTGTCTTACCCCCGATGCTGCAATCCAGTGTATGCTGGAAGATATTTTTAAATACCGAATACATTTATTCGATAATACTGAATACATTTGAGATCTCAGTCATCTCGGATGGGTGGTTGAATGTAAGGGGGCAAAAAGCTATCAATTTCATTGTAAGCAACCCTAAACCTGGAGCAGACACACAGGCCCCTAAAATGCTGATGAGGTGAAAGCAAGGTGAAAGTCATCAATGACCTTGGACTAGAGAAGGTTTGCACTTGTTGTTGACAATACACCAAACATGAAGATTGCCTGGGCTCACGTGGGGGAGACAATGGCGGCAGACAATGGATACACTACACAAGAGAGCTAAGCAAGTTGTGAAGTATGTGAAGGGCAAACACATAGCCTCAGCAATTTACCTCTCAAAGCAAAAGGAAAAAACCAGAGTAACATTCCGAAGCATCACACATGGCGTGGCATTGTCATCATGTATGGCAGTCCACTGGAGGGAAAGGAGTGTCTGCAAGAGATGGCCAGACTGCAGACACTGAAAGTGACATCAAGAGAATCTTGTTAGATAATGTAATCTTGGAAAGAATGATTAGGACCTGAGAATCCTCAAACCAATTGCAGTAGCAATTGCCAAGATAGAGGGTGATCAGATGTCCACTATCTCTTTGCCAACGTCAAAGAAGAAATCCAGAGGGAACTGCTGTGGTCAAGTCATTGGAGAAGTGCCACAAGCTCTGCATGAAGCTAGTGCAGGCAGCAGCATACATGCTGGATCCAAAATATGACAGGGGCATATTCTCAAGAGAAGAGATTAACTGTGCTTCTGCTGTCATTACAGCCATGTCTGGCCACCTTGAGCTCAATCAAGGCAAGGATCTGGACAGTTTGGCGAAGTTACTAACCAAGAAAGGCCTTTGGGCACGTATCTGCATCCACCTGGTGGAAGGGACTTTGTGGATCTGAGGCCCTTGAACCTGTAGTCCCATCATCCTCCAAATCCCACCATCGTCAGCTGCCTTTGAGCACAACCTTCAGCAACATACACACAAGGGTTCGCAACAATGAGAGAGGAAAAACTGGTGCCCATTCATGCAAACCTAAGGCTCTTGAAGCCTGACACAGAGCTATCTTTAACAAGACTGGACAGTGACACTTAGGAGGAGGAGGAGGTGAATGTTTAGGAGGTGATCACTGAAGATGTCGATGAGGCCCAGCAGGAGGACATTGTGTTTTTGTTATATATATTGAAAAGAACTTGTGGAGGGGGGGCCTCCTTTCATTTGAAATTTTGAATGGGACTTTTTTGGGGATTTGGGGTCATTTTATTTTTTAATAGGATGGAGGAGTTCATGTTCATGTTTTTGTTATTCATTAGAAAAAGATAGATAGTTCATTCTTCAAGAATCAAAGTGTAAATTTTACTCCAATAAACCTGTTGAAATGTCATGTCTTTAAGTTTATTGTTTTACGTGGATGTTTTTACATGGTTGTATTTGACAAAATTCATTTAAAGTATCCCCAATTTCTATTTAATTCCTGCAATTTCCAATCAAAGCCATAAATTCCCAATAATTCCCATAAATTCTCACAGGAAGCTTACAGTGGATAAAATGCCATAAGCATTCAGGCAATAGCTTAATGTCAACTAACACAGCTATCTAAACTGTCTTTGAACCTGAGCAAAAAGTGACAGAACAATGTTAATGTTGACTAACTGCTAATAGACAGACAGACAGACAGACAGACAGACAGACAGACAGACAGACAGACAGAAGCTCTTATAATGCTCCAGTAATGCCACAGTAATATAGTGACACTTTGATAATCTTGTGGGCATTTCAATAATGCGAGCGACTGCAAACATACAATTACTCTGCTTTTCTCTCAAATGTTAAAAATTTGACAGAAGAGCAAAAAAAATGGCAAGAGGAGGAGAATGCAGTATATAAAATGCAATAGGCACTCAGAAAATCACGAATCGGGAATCATTTATTGTCAATAGCTTAATGTCAACTAACACAGCTACCTAAACTGTCTTTGAACCTGAGCAATAAGTGACATAGCTATGTTGATGTTGACAAACTGCTAATAGATAGATAGATAGATAGATAGATAGATAGATAGATAGATAGATAGATAGATAGATAGATAGATAGATAGATAGATTTTTTCATATAGATGGAGTGTGCATATTCAGCCTTGCATGAGATTTACATCTTGTACTCTAATTGATGCAAGATTCAAGCTTGTCAATATCACTATAAATATGGAAATGGAACAAGGAACATTAAGAGTGTGTTCAGATCATTTTCTAATAGTAGCATGTTTACTCTGTCCAATATCCTGAACCTCAAAATATTGTGATCATGCTGATGACATTGGTCATCAGGGAGGATGTCCCTCCCCCCTTATTTCTTTGATTTTGCTGCAGACAATTGCAAAGAAAAGAAATACTAAAAGAGAAGAGATAAGAGTTGTTCTTCTGACTTCAGTTTCAGATCAGTAACTTATACAAGAGGAATAAAAAGGTCTCCCCGATACACTTCTCAAACCTCTATTTGTACATTCTAAACTCAAATTCATCAAACTGGCATACATTATCTACTGAACACTACAGAGAGTTTTACTTACATTTCTTTTCCTTTATTGTGTAGCAAATAAAATCCCGTTCTAAATTGCTTAATTGCTGGTAGATGCCAAACTCACAGCTTTGTAATATTACGGTAAATGTATGATCCAGGCTAATTACAGAATTAGTCATGCACACTGAAGATTTTAGCTCTAATGAGATTAGACAAATTCAGTTGCCAAAATCAAAGTGGGTCTTGTGAACAAGTGTTGTGAATCTGAGGATGGCATTTGATGTAAGGTGCAAATTGATACTAAATGACAAGGTCTGCCATTCCCCATGGGAAGAGGATTGTAATGTGAAACAAATGTGAGAAAATGGTATGCATTTTTATGAATTACACTGAAATGAACTCGCCATCCCTTTCCATGGTATTTTGCATTTTCTGTGCATGTGACATGTTGACAAAAATTATCAGACCTTAACTTGGAGGGGTCAAATCTCAATTGGTGGTTTCTGATGAAATGAAACATTGATAGACAGGAAGAGGAGGAATGAAGAGGAGCAATGTAGAATTTTTTAAATGTGTTGAGTGAGGTGAAATGAACATGAAATTAATGCATTTAGAGTGTCAATGCTTTTTGCCTCCAGACCGAGAAGCATGAAGAGGACAGGACGCAAGAAGATGCTCATCTGATGGAATTTGTCAGGGTGCGTCAAAATCTAAGGAAGATCCACACAGTCATCCATGGCAAGACCAGTCACTTGTGAACCACAGACCTCAGTCTGTGCATACAGTATTACATGATTGACATGCTGATAAATGCATGCTTTTCCTTAATACCTGTGGTGGGGTGGGTGGGGTTGAAAGATTAATGTGATTTGCAGTATGTTCACATAGCAATGTATGGTGATCAGTTGACATGTGCACTGTAGAATGTAGATGAAAAAAATCATGCAACCACACTGTTCTGTGTTACCAAGGGTGATGAAACAACCTGTACAAAAACACTGTAGTTATCTTGACTGTAAATAAACATTAACAAATTAAATCTTGAATGAAATCAATTCTTGATCCTCTATCTTTTCTCAATGTGGTTTCATTTGAAATATTGTACATCACAAAAGAAGAGCGCAATACTCGCTCATAGTTAGGACAGTGGAACATTCTTGTGCTATGCAAACTGGGGACGATGACAACCAAGATAATTTGGATATTCGGATATAAAGTGTCTCAGCATGTTGTCAGCAATTAGGTGCAAAATATATGTTCTAGATGTTCTGTGCTCTGTATCATGGATGACATTTGAGCAGCCATTCAATTTGAAGGAGTGGGAACTGGAGAAAAGTTTACAATGAAGCCCCCTTGATACATGCATGAATGAGGGCATATTGAAGTGCTTAGAAGATATCAGCATCTCTTCCCTGTATTGCCATTTTACCTTCATTGCCCCATGTCATTCATTTAGTCAAGAGCCTTAGCTTTTCCTCATACTACTCAAGAGAACTTCCCAAATGAAGTATTTTTCTATCCATGTTTTTTGCGGCAAATATGCCCTATGATCCAAATGGGTGCAGGAATAGAAATGTTTACCATTGCCATTGAGAATGAGTGTGCATCACTGTGTCTGTTTCTTTTAACGACCTACCCCTAAGTGACACTCGTGAAATCAAATTCTTTTTTTTCTTTCTTATATCAACGACCTGGCAGACTTAGATGACACAATGTTTATCTGTACATTTTGAGGACAAACTGTATGGATTTCACCAACATTTCTAATAAAGTAATTGTTTAGGCTGGGATTTTAAGAAATTGACAGTTTCCACAGAATGCACCAGGCTATGAGATTCCAAGCAAGAGGTCCTGAGTGGGCATTTGCATTGGCAATGTCTGGGCATAAAGACCAAATTAAAAGTATAGACTAACTCTTTTGATATCAGCTGAGCCCCTAAGTTCTGGGCCTTGCAGAAATTTGTCAGCCATGTATTCAGACAAAAAAGCCTTGCGATGACTGGCAAGAGCCACAAATGCATTTGTAGCGGGAATGCTAGTTGCAATAGATAATTGCTGTAAAAATGCTGTAGGTTAGGCCCACTACAGCGATGATAGTGTCTCTGCAACTGCCAATTATTACTGATCTTGCGATGTATCCCACTCCGGTGTGATCAGAGTGTGTTGCTATGCAAGTCTCTGAAAGAGTATCTATGACCTGAGGAACAGCTGCTGCACAAGGGCAGGTGCAGTCTGACCTGCATAGCGGGAGCATGAGAGATGTGCCGCCATAACTCATGTTACTGCAACTACCCCCAACTCCCACAAGCAACTAACCAACACGCAGTTGTACAGGACTATTTCAAGTCAAGGAGAGAACAGACTGAAAATAGCCTGATTAACGTGCCCATTGTCATGTATTTATGATTCCTCCTTACAGAAATAGTAAAGCATAATGCGTTCAAAAAATAATTTTCTGTGGCATCAAAGGCTTTACTTTCAGTCTGGTTTGATATTATGCTCTCAGTGGTGAGTTACTGTGTCATACGTGAGATGATAATGGCTGACCTTTTCTGTGGTGTCAATCGCATAGTTGGCAGGACTTTCTCATGGGCCTCAGGAGGAAAATATTTTACTGTGCCCATCAAGATCATATTGATATTCTGTCTCAATTGAACATGAGAATACTGAAGATTCAACACAGAAAAAACTAATCATCCAAATGAATGTGTGACAAAATGTCACATCTGAAAACACATACAACAGACATACAAGTGATCACCAAGGGCTGATGTCCCTAAGTAAGAGCAGTAGCCATGTATACCCAAATGAGCCCACAGGCAAATTATTACCGTAATGTTTCTTTCGAGGAACTTTTGATGAAATTCTGCTCCTCGAGCAAGTCAATTGATTGCGCAATTGTTTTATGCACACGTCAATATAAGATGGAACCTTTACTTGGGATGTTATTGTAAAGAAAAAAACAATTTGATGAGGATAGTTGATGCTGCCTTGTAATGAGAACCAAATATAACAAAGAATAAATCAAGACCAAATCTACCAAATCTGCAAAAATCCTTAGAAAACTTCAGTTAGTAAACTTTGTCTTGGTATCTGGGAATGTATAAGTGTACCAAGCACATAGCTGCTGAAGTGATGGAACGATGGCTGGTTCACGTTTCGTCAGTCTGTATATTCATACAATTACATATACAAATGCCTAAACAAAGGGACAGTATGTCCAGCTTTGGTTCTTCTCTAAGTTTGACACTATTTTTGGACAGCCCTGTTTTCTATTCATAGAGCTGTCTCTCTGTTTCTCCCCTCCACCCTCACAGATGGATTGTTGAGGATGGGCCAGGATCTTTTTTAGTCCAACAATAAAGACAGGGACTGTTAGATTTCACCCTTGGTGCACTGGCAGCAACGTGCATGTTTGTGTGTCACTGACCCAGGCAGACCATCACAATGGATGATGTATATAAAGCAGCGGTGAGTACAAATGCTGTTATATTTCTAATACTCTAATACTTGTGTGTGACATGTAAGTCGATGAAACACATCTTGATCAACAATCAATTGTAAATGTAATGTGTTTCATTTGCTACATTTATTCACTCTGCATGAGAAGAAGGATAAACAACAGAAGGAATATTGTCTTAGTTGATATTCTTACTTATATGCAGTATAAGTAAGAATAATATACTTGGCTATTGTAGTCACAAGGTAAACATGGGAACTTTGATTTGATTTGGGTCAATAACTCTCTCTGTCAAAGAACAAGTAGCTGAATCATGATTTTGTGCATGTGGTATGATTGCTGCGCTTATTTCACATTTTTGACAATATAAGAATTGGACGTGACAAGAATGAGGAGGGGATGAAACAAGCAATCTCTTGACCTCCTACCACATTGACCTCACTCCACCTCCCACAACATATTACGATGATTGATATCTTTTGTGCACAAAACACATTTTTGTGAAATAAGATTTAAATTTAGCAACCCACATATAAGTGAATGTGAAAAGAATAGTGGCTATTTTAAAAGCTCTTAAAATGCTCCAGTAATGCCACAGTAATATAGTGGCATTTCGATCATCCTGTGGGCATTTCAATACTGAGAGCGACTGCAAACATATACTTACTCTGCTTTTCTCTCAAAGGTTGAAAATTTGACCGAGGAGCAAAAAAATGGTGAGAAGAGAATGCAGTGTCTAAAATGCCATAAGCATTCAGGAAAAAGCTTTATGTCACACTAACACATGTTAATGTTGACTAACTGCTAATATAAAGATAGATAGATAGATAGATAGATAGATAGATAGATAGATAGATAGATAGATAGATAGATAGATAGATAGATAGATAGATAGAATGTATTAATCTATATATTTTTTATTCATTCATCTATTTTTTATTTCTATTTATTCATTTATTTATTCATATCCCCTCATCACAAAAACTGTCTTGGTTTGATACATTAACCAATCTTTTTGAAACGCTGTCTGATGTAATAGCACTCCTGTTGTTTGATTTACTGTATCTTATTTTTCACAATTTCCAGGTTTAGAGTGAATGCTTCAAAGCGATCTTGCACAAATTGTATTAACAGTTTTATGTTTAAATCCTTCCCAGAGTTCAAGGCTGCATTTGACATCTTCATTCAGGATGCGGAGGATGGCTGTATTAGCACCAAAGAGCTGGGGAAAGTGATGAGAATGCTGGGACAGAACCCCACTCCAGAGGAGTTACAGGAGATGATTGATGAGGTGGATGAGGATGGTATGCCAGCACAGCAATTTGTTTACTAGCAGTTTCCATTGCCAATCTAGGATGGGGATCTCTTCATGTACTGCCTCTACTGAGGTTTCTTCCTTTGTAGATGGATGTGTATTAGGTGGATGGGGATTTTCACGTTTTCCTCAAACAGAGCTCAGGGAGGGGTCACAAACTATTCACAGACAAACATTGTCTGTGATACTGGCCTATAAAAACCTAGGTTGATTTCATTAGGTATGTAGACAACAATGATGATGATCAATGATCACAACCCTAACACAACAATGTTTCAGTGCTATTTTATGTAGACCACATTTAGTTGGTGTAGAGGTGTCACCATTTTTCTGAAAACATGGTATGTGGCTAACATAAATGTAAAATATGACTATTCATTTAGACATAGCTAATATTAGCAATTTTTTACTTATTCAACATGCAAATATCCCATTTGCATTGATGTGAAAATATGTGAGGTCTTTGCTACTATTATATCGCAGATCCCTGTATTTCATCAGGAAAAGAAACCTGAACAAATCAACTATCATCACCCAACGGTCAACATCAAGTCAACAACCTGGCTGTCTCACTTGGGGCTTCATTAGTGTCTCTTGACAAACAACCATTTCATAAAGTGTGTATCTGGCCGAGGCACAGCTGTTGCAACTTTACCAGTAACATGATCCACAAGCATTTTGGGAGGTGTAGTTTGTGGGTCAGTGAACGTTTAATTGAAGGACCCTCTGATATTGAAACAGTCACTCAAGTGTGCGCATGCTACATAAAATGATCCAGCAGGTGACATCTGGCCCCTGGGCCTTGAGTTCGATGCCTGTGGTTTAGTGAACAGTGGACACCTCACTTGCTAATGGTCAACTTCTTCAATACCTAATTCAAGACTTACTCAAGTTACAACTCTTATAACCAATGCCAGTAACACTCTTAGTGCTTTCATGATCTCACTTACATTGGTGATTGCTGTTGAAAAGTATGTTTCAACCAATTTCTTCATGTACATTTTCATCATTTATTTACAGGGAGTGGCACAGTCGACTTTGATGAGTTTCTGGTAATGATGGTGCGCTGCATGAAGGAGGAGAGCAAAGGAAAATCGGAGGAGGAACTGGCTGAATTGTTCCGGATGTTTGATAAGTAGGTTATATACTGTATGTCATTGTGCAATGGTTTAAGCAAGGGGTCACCAAAGATGTGCCCGCAAGCACATGTGCGCCCACAACGACCACCTAAGGTGCTGGCAAGGCATATTCTAAAATGTGGGGCAAGTTCTAAGATGTGGAGAATAATTACCATTGAGTTGTCTCTTAACATTGGATTACTACTGCTATTACTATTGTTATCATTAGCCCAAGAGGTAGCCCTTAATCTGATTGTGACCCAGGTTATACGCATTAATAGACAGCTAACAGCCATTGTTAAATCCAGTCAGCACATCTATGGTCAGTTATTATATTCCTTTGAGATCATTTGAGTTTCATTCCCCCTCATTATTTTTAGCATGTTTGATCCAAAATGCACTTTCCAACTGAGCTCTACATTCTTTCTTCAGTTGCATTCAGTGCAACATTATTCTCACCTATGGCTGGACAAACCTAAGCTTCTCTCAATTTCTACTTCCAAATTTGACCAATATTGTGTTCACACAGACTCTTGCTATCAGTAATTTCAGTTGTTTTGGTAAACGTTAAACCATTTTTTATGATTAACTGTCGACAACTTTACTGTTGTCTGTCGGCACAGAAAAAGTCTGTGAATTCACAGTGATCTGATCTGGTTGGACGGATTCACTCCATACCTGTAATGCATTGCACTTGGTCATTTACCCATGAATGGTATCGTGCCATGGTTTGGCCCACATCTCCTTAGCATCTATGGCCATGTCTTTCCGTATTATCTTAACCCTTGGATGCAGAACCTACCAGTACCTACACTTATCCATGAGTGAGGTCATTTTTGACAGGGACACTGTCGGGGGCAGTGCCCCTGGACTGGCAGACCGGGATGGTGGTCCCCCTTTAAGAAGGGGGATCGGAGGGTGTGTTCCAATTACAGAGGGATCACACTCCTCAGCGTCCTTGGGAGAGTCTATTCTAGGGTACTGGAGAGGACAATCTAGCTGATAGTCAAACCTCAGATCAAGAGGTACAAAGCGGATTCCTTCCTGGCCATGGCCCCCTACTAAGGGCTGTGCGGTCGACCGGGTCCCTCGTGGTGCTGTGAGTGGTGCACCGGGAGTATGGAGTCCTTGGCCCCCTACTAGGTGCTGTGCGGTCTTTGTACGACCAGAGCAGGAGCTTGGTTTGGATTGCACGGCTGCCTTTTGACACAGGTCCTGTTCATTATTCATATGGATAGGATTTAAGATGCGCATCTTTCTGCGGTTGTCAGCTGTCGAGGTGGGGGAGCGCGTATCTTTCCACAGCCGTCCATGAGTTGTCCACGGGCCCTGAGGGGGCCCGGGCCAGGGGACTGCTGTCCCCCAGCCCCACCTAAAGTTCCGCCCCTGGCTAGTGGGTTTGCAGTGTGTTAGATGGCCGGGATGAGAATCAGCACCTCTATAGCTGAGGCCATGGTTCTCGACCGGAAAGAGGTGGTTTGCACCCTCCGCATTGGAGACCAGATCCTGCCTCAAGTCGAGGAGTTTAAGTATCTTGGGATGTTGTTCACGAGTGAGGATTGAATGGAGGGGGAGATTGACCGATGGATCAGTGCAGCTGCGGCAGTGATGCTGAGCCAGGAGGCAAAGCCCTCTATTTACAAGTCAATCTATGTCCCTACCCTCTCCCATGGTCACGAACTTTGGGTCATGACCGAAAGGACAAGATCTCAGATACAAGCGGCTGAAATGATTTTCCTCTGCAGGGTGGCGGGACGCACTCTACAAGGGTGAGGAGTTCTGCCACCCAGGAGGAGCTCAAAGTAGAGGCGCTGCTCCTCTACATCGAGAGGAACAAGTTGAGGTTCCTGCCTCCTGAACGCCTTCCCGGGGAGGTGTTCCAGGCATGTCCCACGGGAAGGAGACCCCGAGGAAGACCCAGGACATGCTGGAGGGACTATGTCTCCCAGCTGGCCGGGGAACGCCTCGGGATCCTCCCAGAGGAGCTGGAGGAGTTGTTCGGGGAGAGGGAAGCCTGGGCAGCTGCTCCCACAACCAGGCCCCGGATAGGCGTCAGAAGATAGTGGATGGATTAGATTGGATTAGATTGCTGCCCTGCATAGGCCTGAACCCCCTCAGTCAAATCATCGCAAAGAGTGGCTACGGATACCAACTCTGTAATGGGGCGACAAGCAGCCATCTACTCTACATGGATGACATCAAGCTTTATGTAAGAAATGAGCGAGCAATTGACTCACTGATCCATACTACCAGGATCTACAGCAATGACATTGGGATGTCATTCGGGTTGGACAAGTGTGGCCGAATGGTCTCCAACAGAGGTAAGATGATCAGAACTGAGGGGATCGACCTACCAGAGGGCAACATAGGTGATATCCAAGACAGCTACAAGTACCTTGGTATCCCACAGGCTAATGGAAATCAAGAGGAGGCCACTAGGAAGTCAGCCACAACCAAATATCTCCAGAGGGTGAGGCAAGTCCTAAAGAGTCAGCTGATTGGTAGAAACAAGGTTTGAGCCATCAACATGTACGCAATACCGGTCATCAAATACACAGCGGGGATCATGAACTGGCCAAAGGAGGAGATAGAAGCCACACACTCAAAGACAAGAAAGCTCCTCACAATGCACGGAGGGTTTCATCCCAAGTCCAGCACCCTGAGACTGTACACTAAGCGGAAAGAGGGAGGCCGAGGACTAGTGAGTGTCAAAGCCACAGTCCAAGATGAAACATTGAAAATCCAAGAATGCATCAAGAAGATGGCCCCAAAAGATGAGCTGCTAAGCGAATGTCTCAGACAGCAGAGGCGCGATGAGTGTGCAGAAGATGAGGAGCAGGCGACCTGGAGGGAAAAACCCCTACATGGCATGTACCATCGCCAAATAGAGGAAGTGGCTGACATCAATAAGACCTACCAATGGCTGGAAAAGGCTGGACTGGCAGACAGCACAGAGGCACTGATCATGGCAGCAGAAGAACAGGCCCTGAATACCAGAGCCATAGAGGCCAGGATCTACCACAGTAGATCAGACCCAAGGTGCAGGCTGTGCAAAGATGCCCCTGAGACAGTCCAGCACATAGTGGCAGGGTGTAAGATGCTAGCTGGCAAAGAGTA
>OMPJ01010181.1:4426-21482 GCA_900312935.1 Carapus acus
CACACACACACACACACACACACACACACACATATCGCTCCTTTATGTCCCGGACATTTCATTTCCCAGCTAATGTGTCTAATTCCACTCACATTAAAATGGTTTCCAGCCCATGAAGTGTGATCCCCGCCGGAGGTTTCTCCCTTCACACAGTGCCACTGCTCAGCCTAAATCAGCTCTTTGGAAAATGAGGTGGGGGACTCCGTCGAGACTTCAGATTACAAATTCTCCTCAGGTTCTGGCTATGGCGCGGAGGAATATTTTTGCGGTTTGTGACAAATGAGTTGTGCGAGTGTCGGGGATATATTATAAACCGCTAGATTCAGTATTGATCCAGTGTGAGCCAAGGGATGAAGGCGGCACCGCTCAGTGGAGGCGTGGAGGAGTGATTCTCTTGGCTGGCATTTAAGTTGTGCCGCTCTTCAAATAAATCGATCATGGCTTTAAATTCACTGTTTTTGTCACTCACTCCTCACAAAGAGATGGAAGAGAAACGAATGGTGCAGAATTTAATGTATTGATTCCATTTTTTTACTCACTCAGCCCCCTTGATTGATGTCAATGTTTGAGCCTGGACCTATGGTGCCCTAGTAAAAAAACAGATTAAAATCTTAATGTAATTTAAAACACCCTTTTAAACAATGTCAATATTTCAGATTTAAAGTAGATTAAAATGAAATCATTAAAGGCAACTACAGTGAAACACCGTTGATGATGGTGGAACGTTCTCAAATAGGAGCTGTTATCCTGGTAGACCCCTCAATCATCAAGATTTCGCATTTACCATTGTGGAGCCGTTTCTTACGTTTCAAAACAATCAAATGATGAGGTTAATAGCTTAATTATAGGGTCGGGTTCCATTCCTCGCCACTATCAGGATTTGCGCCCAGGCACAGTCGTCGAAATGGGATCCGGGCTTGTATGGCATAGTGAGATGAGCCAGATTTCCCGACCATAGATTACCTCTGTGCCTGCCTCCCTTGTGCACCCTCTTCCTCGCTCTATCTATCTCTTTCGCGCTGTACATTGCCTTTACCCCACTCTCCACCGCGCTGCTCCTTCTGTCTGCCTAAATTTCCCAGGGACTTCATCTTGCCCCTTCCTAATAAGATCGGGACTCAATTTTCCACGCTCGATGTCAGTTTGGTGCACAATCCTGTCGTGGATGGTTGGGGTGTCATAAATTCCGCAGAATGAGCAAAATGTGATTAGCTGAAACTTTTCCACCCCGTGGCTGTTTGTCATTTTTCAGATTTGTTTTGCTCTGCAGCAGGACGTGCTTTGATTCACCACAAGGGATGAGGCAACGTGGCGTCGGCCAGATGGAGGTGTCAGTCTGATGGCAATGCCGGCGTTTGAGCGGCAAAGAGACGAATAGGTGGTCGGGTGACAGCGCCGATTAATTTGGCCATTTAGTTTTAAGTCCAACAGCGTCAAGCTCGAGCACCTTCAATCTCGCCCTGTCATTCAAAGCAGGCCTCAAGCGGAGTCGCGCTTTAATGCAGAAACTTGAAGAGACCTTATAATGGAATGTTTACCAAAGCGTTACGCCAGCAAACTCAAAAGATTTCGCAATCTCTCCGGAAACTTGCACTCTTCCAAACTGTGGGGATGGGGAGTAGTTATTTGGAAGTTATCTCATACTGGAGATGATGGCATTCACGTGCGCATCGCTTACAGCGTGCGATGTGGTGTGTCTGTTGTGTTCTTGGCTGTGTTCAGGTTGGGCAGGTGGCTCCATTACTCAAGCAGCACGTCAGCATTTAATGAGGAACAACGCTACTTCTCATCATTAATATGAGTTAGGGAAGATCTAATCAGCGGTTTTCCACAGATTAGCCACCGTCGCATGTTTTGCCCTGCCCTTGAAGATAACGGCAGCTTTTGTTGAGGCTGCAGCCATCGGTCATTAAACTAGGTACCTATTAAGTCAGGTGCTTTGGTGGACTTTCTGATTGATCTTGATTTTGTCTGGATATACTTTATTAATCGCAGAGGAAATTGCTTCTTTGCATCATATCTTCATTTCTTGAGGATCACTGCATTGCACCATAAGGCGCCATGGAGAACGTGGAGGGGCCATCGTGGTGACTATGTGTATTAATCAACGGCACTACAGTATTTATCTTATTTAGGAGGAGCCTGTAATCAAAGCCACATGGAACTGTTTGCGTTCAAGGTGACACTTCTTACCCCCAGAGCCACTGTGTACTGTACGTGTGGCAACATTCAAGCTTCAAAGTGACAATGGAATCATGGAAATACTGGGGGAACCCTCTCGCCTCAATTGCTTTTTCTGTGTTTAATTTGCACGTTCTCCCCACGTACCCTACTATGTCTGGGCCACCCCTGCTACCACAGCAGTTTTTCTGAACAACAGTGGGTTGGCTATCTGTCCCCATTTAGTTTCCGCAGGGAGCTCAACACGGGAGAAACACTGTGTTGTTCATATTTCAAAGAGCACAATCCCACAACGGTGTGTATATTACCATATGTTTCTTCATTTTATGCGTATAGAAATTACACCCCAGTACCAGTTTCAGACATGACATTTTCACTGAACGAGTCGGATGAGTGAGGTCAACAGAAGTTTTTCTCTCCTTAGTTGACCCCCTGTCTCTCTGTCCGTGTCATGTGATCATGTGATCACATGATACGATCGTGTCATGTATAAATGTGTTCATTTTTTGAAGCTCCTGATGTCGGCAGGCTCCCTCTCACAGCTGAGACTCAGTCTGACGTGATACGCTCAGCTCTGCCCCCTGGTGTCTCTTCTGATCATGTGCATCTGTGACCAGTCTTTCCAGGAGGTGAGCGGTTCGCTCGGCAAAGGATGAATAAAGCAAAGAAAGAAGCTTCACACGGCACCTCTTCCTTACCGTTTGTCCTCATCTGCCCGTTTGTCCTCATCTGCCAATGCCAGCCGAGCGAACACCCCCCCCCCCTTGACTTGGAATGTGTGTGTGTTAAACACAATTTTGGATACTTTTTTTAAATATATTTTTTGGATTCTTCATGAGTTTTCCTCATTATACTTTTGTTGATTTCTTTTTTACTGCTCTGCTCAGATGTCTTTGTACTGAGCAAATGTTGTCAAGCTTCAGCAGGGATGTGTGTGTCTGTTCTCTGGGCTTACATGAGTTTTAAACTCCAGGCTGAAATCCCAGCATGCTCAGCGTGTGTGTTGCAGGGAACAAGATGATGATCTGTGCTGTGGGACATCATATTGGCCTACAGAACTGTGTGACAAAACCAGTGTCATTTCTTAGTTTTCAGTTTAATTGCTTTCCTGTGAGCATGTGCAGGGATGTGTGTGTTATCCTCATTTTATAATTTGCTGCCCCACCAGCAGTTCCTTCCATTTTTACTTTATGAGGCAGAGCCACTTTATTTCAATTGCTGCATTCAGATGCAGACAGCCTCCAAAGGTCGTAAAAGCAGACATAAAAGTCAAATGAGGTTCATTAACTTAAAAAAAAAACCCAAGCGAAATGTTTGACATTTCTCTGCGTTGCTTGGATAGATATCGTTCGTTCATGCTGCCATTTGACGTTTGAAAATGTTGTTCAAATTACGGCCTGAGATCAAACATCGCTCTGTGGTGATAAGCTTTTTTAAATGGTGACCATGGATTCGTGGGTTTGAATGTGTTTGCCCACATTTTCCTGTCACTGCCATTCAAAACATTTTTGTGATTTTGATTAGTTATCCCCATCTTCCGTTATTGAATAGCTTGACACGCATGCGTAATGCTGTTGAAAAAAGAGATAAAGGAGAGCGTCTGTGGGGCGCCTGTAAACCTGGTCTTTGTTGTCTTTGGAGGTGCGTACCTCACCCACTTGGGGGCGCTGTTGATCTCTACTAGACTTGTCGGGTCGCCGAAAACAAGGGGTTGAATAATACCTCGCATAGACCTGAGCTCGGTGTATATGCAAAGTCACGATAAGTTTGATGCCGGTGTGTAAATCGGTGTGTTCGCTGCCCTTCGCGGCTCCCTTCGGAGAGGGTGTGTCAACGCTAAGCGGGGCGACCCTGTAAGGGACCGTTTCTCTTTGTTACTTTTGGGAGAATTACGCGTCAAGTTGCTGAAAGTGTAGACACGGAGTCGGACAGGAGAGTGGGAGAGCGCGGTGCGACCGACGCGATCGCTCTGCACCTTCAAGGACTCCATCCCGAGCCAACAGCTCTGCCCTCCAAATAGTAAGAAGATAGACATTCCGAATGGCGTCACTTTATCAGAGGTTCTCCGGGAAGATCAACACGAACAAAACCTTCCCGAACCCCCCTGAGGCGAGCCATCTCCTCGGGCACGGAGTGGAGGAGGCTCCGGGTCTGACTCCGACTTCCGCGGCCCAGCCGGCGAGATGCCACCGACCGCGGCGGCAGCAGCAGCAGCCTCATCCCGGTCGGCGCGGCGAGGAGGAGGAGGTAAGGACAGCCAGGAACCCGTCACCTCTCTCTCACACCCGTCGGCCACATCCGCGGGAGTCCGCAACGTATCAATCAGCCCACTTGCGAGGGGTTTTATTTGAATCGATCTCCGCGCGAAAGTTAATTTGCAGGTGAAGTTGCCGAACTCGCACGTCATTGGCTCAGTCGGTCGGATGGTATGTCAGGGGATGACGCATCAGCTGCGTCTGCGCTCCCAGCCGCTGTCAGCTCACCCACGCAGCTCTGACAAGTGAGCCGTGCTGCTGATTTTATTGATAGATTTACGATCGGGGAGTGGGGGAACTCGGGGCGTGATGTGTGTCTCCTTCGTGTTCCTCGCCACGAGATCACGCCTGGACGCTCTGGTGTCATATTTCAGTGCTGGACGGTGCAGTCCCGCTTAAAGTTGTGATGATCAGCTGTTACTTTCGTAATAGTTTAAAATAATAGGGCCAGTGTGGCACCTTGCCAGTGTGGAGTTACTCCCTGATGCCAAATGAGCTGTCCATGGTGCTGAATCCCTCGTCCCGCACCTCTGGTGCTGAGTCTCTTCTCCTTAGCATAGGTCGAACCATTTGCCTTGCCTATCGTTCTAGGTTCAATCGGTCGAGGTGAAGTGTCGTAACGTCCCCAGCTTTCAGCCACATTTATACTTTGACCTCTATTTGCACCATAGAATGACCGCACATCAGATGCTTGCTTTCCATGGTGCTGAAACATTTCCGCACTGCATGTCCTCAGGAATCAGGAATCTTTATTGTCATTACAACAATTCACATTATGTAACGAAATTACGATGGGTGCTGAGTTCCGGCGCATTTACAAGGGGTACAAAAGGGAAAGCAGCAGAACGGGGCTATGATTTGTCCTCAAACATTAGTCCCAGCTGTCAGCGGGGTGGTCTGTCGGTGGTGATGGCTAAGATGTCTGTATACTGTCTGTAAGATGAAAGACATTTTGACAAACTATGGGTCAGCATTGAGCTTTGTGACAAATTACTCTTCAGTGATATATGTCCCATCACTTCTGTGTTTTGTTGAGTTTGTGTGCACGCGTGCGTGTGTGTGTGTGTTGGCACCGGAGGTAAAACACTTGTTGAGGTGTACATAAATAGAGGATTAGATAGATTTATTGACTTGCGGCGTTGTCCCCCAAGCCCACCCCCGTCTCTCCCTGCTCTCTCTTATCTCTGTCTCTCTCTGTCTGCGGATCCGAACATGAACTGAAATCAATACACACAGTGATGAATCGTCTCCATTGATCATCGTCAAAGTGCTGCTGTAGGTAGGTGCTGCGCAGTAGCGGAAACGTGCAGCTGTGTTCCCTACGGGATGTAGACATGTTGGATAAGCCAAGGGTTTGCATTAGACTCTCCCTCCCTCTCTCTCTGTCCCTCTCTCTCCCCTCTCCATTTGGTCAGAGACATTCTGCTTATTCGTTTGGGGATCTTTAACCCCTTCGAGTTTGTTGTGATGGTCCAATAAATAAAGTGAATTATTTTCTCTCTTTAAAAGAGAGGCAAAATACCACAATTTTGTGATAGCATGAAGATGCATGCTATATGCTTGTACACTGGAATCAGATTTAAAACCTATTCCACCACTGTCTGCACATACACACACACACACACACACGCACACACATACAATCAGTATACAGTACACACAGAATCCATTTATCGTGCGTATACGTATTTTGTGTGCAGCTCTTCATTTGAATTTTCTTATCATAAAACCTGTAGCTGACTGTGGGTGCTATCTCTTGGCCCGCCTGTCCTCTAATCCATACCCAGAAAAAAATCCGCTTTGCGTGTGTGTGTTTGTGTGTTCATGTGGACTCATCCCATTTTTCAATCATCCGTCTTTGAGCTGCAGCAGATCGTAAAGAACACAAGAGCTGGGACACAACACACACACACACACACAAACATTGGCTATGATAATGCAAGCCATAGCTGACAAATGAAATAGAGATTATTTTTTCCTTAAAACAATAAACAATGAAGTCACTGTGGTGAAAGCTGTTTGATGAGCTTATGTTGTATTGAATCCCAGGCGGGGAGATGAGGGAGTGGTGCAGAGCAGGAGGAGTATTGCCACAGAAATTAAAGGTCTTGAGCTTCACCCGACATCACCCTTCAAACTCACAGTCCTCCCCACAAGCTAGCTACAAGCACTGAAGCTATTGGTGCAGTTGCCCATACCAGGCAGGCATAGCTGCCTTATGAAACAATCAAAGGTTTGTTTTTAGTTTTTGCTTCATGTGAGAAATGATGTGACAGCTCAAATCGAACGGGTAAACAAAGAAATTAACCACATCTTTGCCAATCACAGTGGCAGACGTGACATTTTGATGTAATGTGGTTTGTGTGGACTGAATTCATGGTTCTTTTTGCTAAAATAGAGCAGCAAGCTCTTTGCTACCCAGCTGTCCTCCATAATAAGGTTTACTGTATCGATTACTTTGTTCCTCCCATCCAAATTTGTCCTGACAAGGAAATAGACAATTAGTGATGAATTATGACATCAGCAAGAGAGGATTGAATCAGTGCATCTTCGACCTATTTGTAGTATAAGCATTGTGTGTTACTTAGCCAATAAAAGCATCCTATCTGCTGAGCAATCACGATTCTCTTGCACAACGGCATTGCCCGTTTATCACACAGATTAACAGTTAAAAAGATTTACTGTAAAATGCTCGGTGTTGACCAAATGTGACACTGGTTCATGCATGCCATTTTCCTGAGCAATTAATTATGCAGGCACTGAAGCAAGAAATGGCGTCATGCGTCCATAAGTGTTTGCACAGCATGCATGCTCTACATGAATTTGAGCAACTAGGAGAAGGCCAAGGAGATCACTTCATTACCAGTTGAAAGTCAGTTGAACACCATGAGAAGGTCAGGTGGTCACAAGAGGTAAGTGTAGAGGACAGATGGCAGTTGGCACAGAGTTGTTGTGGTATTGCTCTATTTTTATACAGTACACACAGTATGCAGGTATTTGTATGTGTATGCGTGTGTGAAAATGGGTGCGCACATGGATATATGTATAATGTATAGCAGCATATGGAAATGGGAGCATTTGACATGACTGCAGATGTGTAGATGCACTCAGAGGCTGTAGGATCAAAAGTCACAGGTGTATGCCGTCTAAGTGATTCTGTTATGATGGTCATCAGACTCAATCCTGAGCTGACCATTATGTAGGGGACATGGGTGACAATTAAAGGTGGGAGCAGGGGACTGGCTCAAGAGATTCATGGCTGTCGTGTGCTATTCGCCGTGTCGCTGTTGCTTGTGTAGCAGGAACAGATGGCGAGCGCTAATGGCTCCTTCCCCAGACACTTTCACAGAGTGTGGAGCGATTGCCAAAATGCTCGTCTCACAGTTTTAGGCTGAGCTCCTCCTTCTTTCTCTTTCTCTCACTCACACACACGGAGGCCTTAAGTGCTGTATTTCTCTTTCATGGGTCAGGGAGCTGGTGTGCTGCGTGAGTCATTATTTATGATGGGATTCGGTATTCCCAAGCAAAGCCACGGTGAGCCGCTGTTCCAGCATGGAACGCCACCGTGTTGGTGTTTATGTGCTTAATGTGTCTTTTGATCTACTTATGGTAGTGCTTGTCATGTCTTCACGTTCCCGTGGGAACGCTGGGAGAGGTCAGATCTCTGCCTGAATCCACAGCAGCATGTCAGACATTCGCTCTGTTTGTGTTCAGTCGCTTTGTGCCCGCTGCTAAGCTACGCTGACAGTTGAAAGATTTCAACAATGTGAGGTTAAATGAAGACATACCGTAGGTACCACAAAGAAATTGTGAATTTATATGCATGTGTGATCGTCTCAGGAAAGACACGTACGCTTTTCTACCTCATGAACTCACGATGACGATGACGGTATCTTGTTATGAAATGTGTTTTAGCAATCAAACCAATGAATTAGCGATTATGTTTACCTCCAGCAGCTCCAGGCCACCGGAGGGACACGTCGGAGGGACACGTTTTGTTTGCATTTCTCCATTTACACCACTAGAGGCTGTTACTGTCCTAGGCTGGAGCAGGTTCCCACGGCCCCTTCCCATTACACCAAGACATCACATGACCTCGGCAGTGATGAGGAAAGTTCCTCTTGGGTGAAGATCCGTAACAGTTGATGATTTAGATGCACTTTGAGAGGCTTCAGCATATGTTCATGGATCCATGACGGTCCACCTACACATACCTTGAGGAGAACCGTTCAGTTCTGAAGAAATAATGCTATTGAGTGAACATGTCTAGGTTATGATGGCATCAGTGATGATAATGTATGTGCATTTGATAAAACTGTAGGACAGCTTACATACTGTTTAGCTTTTAAGATACGGACATCAGACTTGAGTAATTCCTCAGTTTGTCACTGATAATTAGCATCTTTGCAAAGTGAACCACCAATGTGTAAGAGACGATGCCGACCAGCATTGCCACCCAACTGACGACGACAAGAGTAACTAATACTGTGACTTGGAGCAATGACGGCGTGATCCCGCCCTCTCAGTGAAAACTACAGTATTTCCCATCATCTCTGATGGAAGCATAGAACATGAAGAATGTGGAACTGGACATGGCTTTGAAGCGGCCATCGAGTAAAGGTCAAAGCTGGAGACACTTTGATGTAAAGCGAGTGGCGGCAGCAGCGGTGGCGGGTCAGATGTGGTGGATGAGGTCGAGCACAGCGGCGATGGATCTCATATCTCTGTGAGTCCAACACAGTGGCGGCGTGTTCATCCGCTGTTGAGCAAAAGAGCAAGTGTGCATTATTAATGTGGGGGGAAAGACATAACACACACACACACACACTCACACACATCTATCTGTCAGACACAAATGGAATATCTACTGACCTGTGTTTACACTTCTTTGACCCCCAAGACCTTTCTGAAACTGAGTCGCCTTCATCTCTCTCCTCTTCCTCCTCTGCTCCATTTCCATTTGCTCTCACAGCTCTTCCTCTCGCTCCTGGCGATTCACTTGTCTTGCCAAGGCCTTACATTACCGCCTTGCTTCCTGGGCTCCCTGCCTTGCCCCTTATCCTTGTCTTCATCCATGCCCTCCTCTTAGTTTCTTGTCCTCTCCTAAAGTGGAGGCCGTGGAGTCACAAGCGGCCATTATTTCGTCTTTGTAAACAAGCCTCATGGAGAGCTTAACCGTCATGGCACCATCAGAGGCCAAGCAAGAGATGTGTGACCACAGCAAATGAGGCGTGGCATCTCTTTTTACTTTGCTGTAGGCAATGTTTACATACATTCTGTCTCGCACCTCTGCACCCTTCCACCTCACACACACACACAGACGCACACGTTCACGCGGTGCCCCTCTGAGCCGCGTATTATTTTCACATCGGCTGGCTGTAGATCAGCTTCTCTTTAGCACTGATTGATTTTTCCATCCCTCATGCCTGCAGGCTCTAGCCGGTAAAAATGCGGCAAGGAGCAAATCCCTCACCCGAGGTGGGCAGGAGGTCAAAACCCCATCCCACCCAATCCTCCCCTACCTCCCTGCTTGTGTGTGTGTGACTGCGCACGTGTGTGTGGATGCGGCGACGCGCGTTCACGTCCCCACATCCATTGGGTGACCTCAACGCTTTGATTTGTCGGAAATTCATTTGCGGCCGTGGCGGGTGCGGTGATGAACACGGCTCGCTGTTTCGAGTGTGAAGAATGACTCAACAATGTGAGCTGAAGGATCCGGAACAAATGTTGGCCATCAACTTCACACCAGTCACAAATCTGCTGACCTCAGACTCTTTCACCTGCGGAAAAAGAATGGCCTTCTCACCGCCACGAAGGACATTTGTGTTTCTCAGAAAGCTGCAGACGGATTGGCTGCTGTGCAGGTCACGATCCAGGGACAGTATGGCGAAGCCCGGTGAATCAGAAGTTTGTTGGTTTGCCAGGTTTTCATACTTGTCCTCTCCCCCTGTGCCTTTCTCACTTTATCTCTCTCTCCATGCCCCCCCTCATCAGCAAAAGGTCAAATTACCTGAGAGGGTCTGGGTTGAAATCCCTGTCTTGATATAGAGCTTAGCGTTGAGCTAAGCCGCCGCTATTAGGTGCATTTTCCGTTAAACGTCTGGAGGCAGTGGGGCAGAATGAGGGGATGAGGAGGAGGGAGAGAGGGAGGGAGGGGGCAGGGTGGATTTGTAAATGAGCCCTGTGCACCGCGTCTCTACACGACTCGGGTCGTTGCGCCGCAAACCATCGCATGGGCCCGCTATTTGGCTGATGTCAGCAAAAATATTGCATCCCTCTCTCTCACACTTCCTCTCTCCCTCCTCCTCCCCGTCCCTTTTTGTGCATTGTGAAATTGAAAATAAGCTACATGATTTTTTGCGTATTGAAGAGTAGATCCAAACAAACAAGATACTTCCTTGTAGTTTGACTGCTTTGTCAGCGTTTCCCAAATTCCTTTCATGTCTGTCAAAGACAGGCTTGTCTGTCTGTCTGTTTTCTTGGCTCTTGTGTCGTGGTCTCGTGTCGAACGCAACCCCTCTGTGAAGGTTAATGGCGCTGGCTCTTCCCCCGGCCCGCCGGTGGTGACATCGCCGCATCCCAATCTGTCAAGATGCCGCAAAATCCCACGTCCCTGCAGGCAAATGGACGGACCGCGGACCCTGACCTCGTATTATTTCTCCTCCTCCCCCTCCCTGTCTGGCTAAACACAAGGGCAGAGGGCTGTCCTTATCCCGCAGTCGTTCCTCTTCACCACTGTCTACTCCATTAGTAATCCATTTCAGGCACCGCTGGCTGTGGCGGCCTCTTGGTTCATCCGTCACCATCTGTCACCTTTTGCCTGACCAACGAGGCCCTGATGGTCTGTGGTAGCCGCGTTTCAGGAGATTTAGGTTTCTTCACAATCTTGAACAATAGCATCAGAGAGAAAAGTGCATGGAGGCTGCAGCATGGGGGAGTACAGGGAGTGGGGGTCTTACCAGGAATTCCAAAATGAAGAACCATTGCTGGGTCCATTCACACCTGCACGCACACACACAGGCATGACAGCTGCCTTGCGCGTTCAGACCAGCCATTTTCCACACCCCTGTGGCTCTAATGACTGAATAAACAGTTTAGCACTGATTGTTCCCTGCATTGCTCCTCGCAGAGGTGTGGAATTACTCCTGCTCGCTCCCCGCCACCTCTCCACCTCCTCCTTATTAGCGTGGGCTCCCTAATCACATCGCCGCGGTGACGAGGCCGCGCGATATTAAATTTAAGTAAGCGCGGTTGCATTTTGCGAGGACACAGCAGGCGCTGCAGGGTTCCTCCAAGTTAAAGTGAAAGCCAATCCCGGCCGCTGTCTGGCCCGTCCATTAGCGTGCTAAAGTGCGCTCCCAGCAGCAGCGTGTGGAGACAGACGGGCAGCTGGGAGTTGTTTCCGTGTTATTGCTGGGAAATATAAATACACACACACACACACACGGACGCCCCACAGTAATGGCTCAGGGTGTGGCAGCTACTTCATAAACGTGACATGCCGATGGGTCAGCCGAGCAGATTGCGGTGAGCCGGCCGGCAGAGCAGTTGTGGCGTACCGAGGATAGTGTGCGGCAAGTTTTTAGTTGGCAGGTTGGGGCTCACCTGGACGTTTCCACGATGATGTTCGACCATCCAATGGTGGCGTCGCTGGGCCTTCACAGGAAGCCGTCCAGGGTGGAGACGGCCAAGAGATTTTGGAGGGTGAGTGAACAGGGCACATTCAGACTTGGACGCCAGCGTCACTCGTGTGTGGGTACGTGTGTGTGTGTCTCCATATCTTTTATCACCTGCCAGTTGCTAGGTTTTATGAATGTGCCAAACTCAGTCATTTGTTAATTTATGTGTGGCTTGGACACGTACAATTCAACATGGTTGAGATATTTGCAAGATCTGTGCCGCCGGTCCGCTGTGCTGCTGTGCCATTCCAGCCACGTCGCCCTCCTCTTCCTCACTCATGAATCGTGACTCCTTTCTTCTGCGCTCGGAGTGTTTCTGATTCCCTGGTTCCTTTGTCACGCTCGACGTTACGAGGATCCCGGTCGTTCCAAGGTGAATCAGCTTCCTTGCTCTTTATTCCGTAGGGCAGGCGTCTGTGTCTCCGTGGTTACCAGTCAAAAGCAAGTGTGATTATGCCCAGCAGATGATTTGTTGTGGGCTCAAGCTGTGTCTCCCGACTAGGATAGTCGCTGATCGGCAATCTTCTTAAAAGAGCTGCTTGACGATTCCATTCCCGAACCGGTTGGAGGCAGTTTGTGTTTACGTCTGACTTTTCTATGGCTCTAGTATCTTCTCTCACCGCGAGCAATAACACATACACTGTAGAAGTCTTCAGCAGGGAGTGTGGGTGTGGATGTGTGTGTGCGTGATCGCACAGTTGAAAGTGAAGAATTAAGCCCATGGTCAAAGTCAGACATGAAGTTCTGAACTGTGGTAGTTACAACTTAAGTCTCATCTCATCAGCCAGTGCTCCATCCAAGGCCTAATGGGAAATGTAGTCCTTCCAACATATTCTGTGGTCTTACCGCAAAAACATACATTGTGTTGTCGGTTTTAAATGCTTGGCAATACCATCTCCCCATCCTGCTGTACAATAGGACTTGTTATGGGCTTAGCGAGCATTTAGCCTTTAAACAATTAATGATAGCGCACCTGCTCTGGGACCGAGGCTAGAGCCTGACCCTCTGACCCTCTCCATCCCTTATACCTCCGACCTGGACGGGTCTGGCATCCCGATCTCCCATAGACCTGAAATGCAGCTCGTGCTTATCCGCTCACCACCTGAATCCGCATTCTCACCATGTGCCTACCCGCCTGCTTTCAGTTGTTTTACAGATTTCCACCTTTTCTCTGTGTCTTCCTGTCTCCGGCTGGCTGTGCTGCTGTGGCTGCAGGCTGCCTTGTTCCTTGTCTTGTCTCTTTACATCAGCTCGTAAAACAGGAGCAGAACCTTTTTTTTCCCTCATTTATCAGCGGCCAAAGCTGGCCTGTCCTCCACTCGCCCGGCAGCGCCTCATAATTCTCTCCATCTTTTATTGGCGCTGTGGCGACGGCGGCATCGTATTATTGCTGGAAATCTGCGGTAAATGACATTTTTCCTCCTTTGCCGCGCAGATAAACACGCGGATAAACGCAAATGGAAATCGCGACTGCGGTTCGACACGGCGATCCCGATGACTCTCATTCGTCAGGTCGCGTCCTATTTCACGCTAGAACCTGTTTTACTGTTGATGGCATCTACTTGACGACATGTTGCAGCGTGCCAAATGTTGCCCGGGCCTGATGAGGGCCTGAGAATTAACCTGCCCGAGAGATTGATGATCCATTTGGATGAGGCGACCTGCTTTTTAGCCTCGTGTGTGTCATTGAGTGTGTGTGTCAGTTTGCGTGTGCATGTGTGTGTGTGTATACACCGGGCTCCCTCACTTGCTGTGGTTATGGTGGAGTAGTGAATACTGGAACACACAGTCTGTCTGCAAGCACTGATGGAGATTCGCCATAACAACAGAACCTTGTATAAATTCACCTTCCCAGCCACATCTCTCCCTCTCATCCCAACCTTTTCTCTCCATATCTCTCCATCATTCCCCCCATAACTCCCTCGTCCCCTGTTCAATCCTTGTACTCTGCGTCTAATTGCCCTGCTGTGGCCTGTGTGTGCTGCTCTTTGTTCGGGGCTGGTGGTCTTGTGCTGTGTCACTGTTTCCACCTCAGACGCTTTTGTGTGACTCCGGCCGTAGCAAATACAGCACAATAAGGCCGAGCGCGGGTGGACGGCGGGAGGTGAAGGAGCAAAGGGGGTGGCGCTCGCGATCGATGGGCGCGGGCGTGTTTGGCTGGTAGGTGTTGCTGTGATGCAGTCGGTGCTCGGGTTAATTGGGTTACCGACATCGATTTTGTTTCCACACGACAGGACCGAGAAATCGCTCAAACCTCCGCCGATGCCAAACGCGGCTCCCCGCGTCACCATAACAACCGCAAAGCTGCAAACATTTCACAGACTGAACCCTGTGACCTTGAAAACCTGCTGATCGACTAGTGAATGGCTCCTTTCTCTTTATTAAGGGAGGAGACATGAAGGTCATTCGATAATCAGCAAGGTGGAATTGGATCTGGTTGGAGCTTGTGTGCACTGATGATGATGATGAATGATAATGATGATGATGACTGCTATGATCCCTCTTATCAAGATTCTTTTTTCAGGATTGTACTTATCCAGACTCCACTGATAAGAATATCAGGATTGCACTTACCACATCTTACCGATCTAAATGCAGATCTAACAGCTGCTGATCATCGTCCGCCTGACGCATTTCGTATGTATCCAGATGCTTCTGAACAGGACCTTACTGACTGACATTGTTACATTCCTGATTTCCATCTAGCCGATTCAGATCCTGCTGATCCAAATCATGCCCCTACAGATCACGCCGAACCTATCAATCCAGATTCACATCCAGATTTTGCAGAGGCAGATCTTCAATCTAAATCACTTGGAACCAATGATAAAGATCAGATGCACAGTGTGCTTCTCCATTTCTTGAACCATGATGCAGCTGTCCAAGAAACCCTTTAGAAATTACTTTGTTTGGAGGTATGTTCCCACACCACACACACACATGCACACACACACACAGGAGGCAATCACAAGGTTATCAGAGGTCACAGTCTTTATTGCCCTGTCAGAGCAGCCCCTTCGCCATCTCAAACCAAAGTAAAGTCCCCAGTTCGACTTTGTGAGTGAAACAATAATGAAATCTCCGTCAGAGGGCAGAGCCTTTTTTTTTTTTGCATTATGGGAAGCGGAGATGCAGGTTCCGCTCACGCCCTCCAGCCGCCACGTCGATCGGTTGCTGAGGCCCGAGTGATTAACGTTCAGGGTGAAGGACCTTCATTATTCATGGCCACTGCAGACACATTTTCCCAGCATCATTATAGGCAAGAAGGTTTTCGTGCACGCGTCCACGTCAGGCACCCTGAACCCACCCCTCTACTTTTTTTTTTTTTTTTCTTCGTTTACAGCCTTGATCTTATTTTCTGCAGTATGAGCTGTAACTCTTTTCAATTACAATAACATTTTACAGTTCAGAAAAGCTCTGGGCATACACACACGCACACACACAGCAGGATCACAATTGCCCTCTTGTGTAACAATAATTCAATGAAATTTTCTTATTTCGTCTTAGCTGAGTGGGTGTATTTGAGCACTTGTATATTTTCTCTCATCAGTGTCAGTAGGGCTCCGCGCCTGCCGCAGAATTTAGCCCGTGATTCAATTTGAACATGGACACACACTCGCACACACGCACACTCACACACACACATACACACAGACAGACAGCTTGCAGTGTGAGCTGAGAGAGCGGGGCATCAGTCAACGTTAAGTGGGATGCAGGTGGGTTTCGGCGTCTTTTCGGTCGGGATAAAAGATGTCTGGTGCCGTGAATTGTGGAGTGCCTCGGGCAAAACCGCCGCTACGATTCGTCCACACAACTGTGGGAAATGTTTCGCTTTCTGGAGGTTGGAGAGGAAATAATCTTGTTATCCTGTGGGAAGCAATAAAGACCGCCAGTCTTTCATGTCCTCTCTGGGTTTCCGTACTATCCCCCTGTGTGCCAAAGCACTAATGAGATCCGTTGTGAGCACGCCGCGATAGCGAGGGGTGTGCGTTTGGTGTATTAATGGCGTTCTTTGATCCCGGCGTGCTCCGTTTACGGCGCGGCGTGCACGTCGGCGAAGACGCGGCATTCTCTTTAGCTCTCTGCGTGATTGCTCCTGATTCTCTGATTTTTTCCAAAGCGGTTTTAATATTTAACGAGGAGGAAAAGCAAACATTTGCTTTATGTTGATGGAGAATACTTTGCCCCACGCCGTGGCTGGAGTCCCCACTTTGCATGCACGGCCGGGCCGGAGCACAACACAGACCTTTTATGTTCTATTCAAATATTTATGTTCTAATGGTTTAGACGGCGGCGGCCGCTCCTTTCTGAAACGTTAATGGTGCATTTGTCCGATCTTTGGGCCCCTCTCGTATGGAAATGAGACGAGACAGAGGCGGCAAGGGACAGTTTTACAACAGCGCCGTGACCATGTGACAAGCAGGTCGAGAGCTGCAATCTGTCTCTGTTTGTTATTGCTTTCTGAGCTTTTGGACCCAAACTGCTCTCGTTTCGCACGTCACCGCCTCCTGCCGGGCCGATCGAAGCAGTGTGGGCCCGTCGTCTCCACAAATTTGTGCTCAGCCCAAGAGCTTTGGATTGTTTGTGCGTGTGGGTGTCTGTGTGTGTGCGTGTTAGCATACCCATATTGATTTTTGTGGAAACTTTGGCTGACACCAACAAACACATTGCACGTTCATGTTTTGTTTTTGAACACTTTCATTTCTTTTTCCAGCAAATGGAATTCAGATCACGCATTCTCCAAACTGTTTTGTTTTTTTCCGTTTATACCTGTGACTGAGGAGCCTTCAGGTAAACAAGAAGACAATGTGGACTCAACAAGTCCTACCTGATCTTCTGGCAAAATGGTGCAGATGTTGAAATGCATGTAGCGGGTGTGGGGTCGCGACTCGCCTGTGCCGCCGCAGATAACTGCAGAATCATCTAAGCAGGCCTGCTGAG
>OMPJ01010183.1:0-12155 GCA_900312935.1 Carapus acus
GTGAGTGGGGACCTTGGCCTTGGTGGAGGTATGACCCCCACACACTGAACCACAACAAGACACACAAGTCATACAACTAGAGTGTCCACACACAGGCGCAGACATGCAAACTCATACAGACACACACACATGCACGCGCGCACATACACACAGCCGGGTCACGTAGTGCAGCCAGCCGCAGCCTCTGCCTCCCCACATATCCACATCTGGCAGGCTGGACTCCAGCCTCGGGCCCCATCTCACAGCCTGCAGCCGCACGGGCTTCCCACGAAACAGCTCACCGCACCGCGTCTGAGCTGAGCCGCCGGCCAATCAGAACGCCACGGGCACACGTGAGGCCTTAAAGCACCATGCCGCCATGGTGAAGAATGTAATCATGTACAATCTGAGCACAGCCCCTGTGGTCGCCCCTGACGATTACAGGAGAGAGAGCAGATAAAAAAAAAAAAGATGAAAGAAGGGGGTGGTGAAAGTGTGTATGTGTGTGTGTGCGTGTGTGTGTGTGTGTTTACAAATGTGAGCTGAGATCGTAATCTCTTACATGGAAACCGACACAGTCAGCTGGAGCCTCTGGGGGGAAACACTGCTGCTTCCTCCTGCTGTGTGTTGTGCTGACTCAGCAGATGTCTCATGCCGATGACACACACAGGAGCGCGAGCTGAACCCAGATCAGAACCGAGGGAGGACACTGCAGGATACTAAGTGTGTGTGTGTGTGTGTGTGTGTGTGTGTGTGTGTGTGAACCTGTGTAAAAACTGCATGCATGTGTATGTACTGTATGTGTGTGTGGATGTGTGAGTGTGTCTGTGGATGTACCGTTTAGGCTCAACTAAGTCGAGTTTTTTCCCCTGTTTTGAATAGGAAAATCAGTCGAGAAACTTACAGGCAAATGTTTTAGGAACCCTGCACAACACTCAAAAAATGGTCTGCATTGTTGCAAATTCTCCTCAGTAAGTGGTTAGTTAGTTTAATATATCTACTTGTGTTGCTGTAGTGGTCATTTAACATAGTTTGTACATGATATTACCACTTGAATATTGACATTTCAAGTTATTCAGTTCAAGTTATTCTATTCAGCCTGATCGAATATGTTTCGTGGCCACGTTACCGTTTAGAATCAGAAACGATGCTCCAGCCTGTCGGTTTGGACGCCTGTCAAAACATCGACAAATAAGAACGGTGACAGAATTCCAGCATCATCTGTATTAACATTCAGTCATTGGACGAGATGTAAGCAATCATTAAATAAGACTCATAGGAACATTTTGAATTGAGAGTAAAGAGCTCTTGCTACAAAGTTACTGTTTTTGTTTACATCGACAAATTGGTGTAATCACTATCGTTTCTGTTTTGCATTGATACAATTCTGACCATGGGACTATCCAATGCAGACAGGTATCATATATTTTGTCATTTCCAAATGAAGTTTTTGCTACCGCACACTACTAAGTTTTTATTCAAAGAGAGCTAACAAGAAACCATTGCACAAGTAGAGTACATGAAGTCCCTCATAAAGTTTCTACTTATAAGTATCAAACTCATGAATCAGCTTATACACTGGAATTTGTGAAATTCCAGGACTTCCAATTTCCCGCCTCAGGGTGCTGCTTTATACTCAAGATCAACTTACACGCGAATACAGTATATGTGGTATATGTGTTTGCTCTATTGCGTGTATCTGGACATATGTGTGTGTTTGTGTGTGATGGAGCGTTTATGTGGGTAGATGTATGTTCGTGTGTGTGTATTTATTAGCGTCCAGCGTGGGAAGGAGGCCGGTCAAATGCAGAATCAGACATAGCGCTACGCCCAGTGCTGCGGTCTCGTGCTGTGTGCTGCGCGCCCCGTGAAGTTGGCGGACAAGGTAGACGTGCTCGTTAACAACTCCGACACACTTTATGGGCGGACTGAAACTACACAGCCAATGAGAGCTCAGTAAACAGACTGATGATTGAGTTTTTTTTACAGGCAGCATTAAATCATAAGAGGGTTCTTCCTGTGAGCACACACAGCAACCCACTATACACAATACACACAGAGGCGTATGTTCGCCCGCACACACACGCACACACACACACACACACACCTCTTTTCAGAGCTTCTTTCAGCTGAGTTCCTCCCATAAAAGTCTAATTGCTCCTCCTGGTACTTCCGCTCGACCCCAACTCAAGCCCCAAACCTCTCCGACAATCACACACACACACACACACACACACACACACACATAAAATTGTCACACCTCAGCGATGGATCTGTCGCCTGGGACACCGGAAATGCACCGTTTTTTACGCGACTTCACTCCTCCCTCTACGCCCCTTGCTCACCCCCCTGGTGTGCAGTGTGTGGAGAATTTGCCGCCTCCTGGCCAAACCCTAAACGCACCACAACCTAAATCCTGTGATGAATCATGGCTCAAGTATAGTAGCATGACATCACAGCATCATTGGTTTCGGGCTAAGGGGGCGATTTGTCATGTGGGCCAAAGCGTGAAAGAGTCCAATTTTTCGTCCAGGCCTTGGGGGTCGAATGTGTCATTGCCATTAGCGTACAGTAGCGCCAAAACACGGAGGGACGTACAGAGACGGCTTTGTAGGGGCATGGGACTGTGGAGAGGGTGGGCGATGGTGTGTATGCATGTGTGTGTGTTGCATGTGTGGATGAATGTACAGTATGTTGGTTGGGGAGAGGTTGGGTTTCAGCAATGGGAGAGAAGAAAAGGTACTGCCTTGTAGTTTGGTTTGAAGTCTGAGTGTTTTGCAGATGATCTTCAGAATGCTCCAGAGGGCCGAGGATCTCACCAAATCTCAGCGACATTTACTGTAACTTCTCAAGTCAACCTGGCAACTGATCTACCAATCCAGGCTGTGGCTTCTCCATCGTCTTTCCTTGGAACCACAATAATTTCTTTGGCTTTCAGAATCCTTGAGGCAGATCCCATCCTTCCAATAGCAGGTGTGGCAAGTATTTGCTGCAAGTTTGGGGTCCTAACAACATGTTCAGAATGTTCTAGCGTCAATCTAAAGACAAATATAAGCTCATGTCGGTGTCAGAATGAGTGTGTGTCACAGCCTTCTGTGGTAAACCCGTTGGGTTGCGGCAAATTAAAGGTAATCTGTCAGTATCAAATTCCGCCCAATAAGTTTGGACCTCACTGCTCATGAGGTGGTATGTGTTGTGGGCGGGGCTGACGTCACCAGCAGCACTAATTTTGCACCGCAGACATATTTCTTTCATTAGCTAGGTGGCCGTTAACGGAACATTAGTCACTGGTGGTGCTAAAAAAGGTACAAAAGTCGGCACGGATCCATTGAGCGATGACAGGGCAGCCTCCACGTTCCCACAGGAAACAGGAGCGCAGAAAGGTTCAGAGACATGCACACACACAAGTACTCACACACACACATGTGCATGCACTCTCACACACACACACACACACACACACCTTACAAAGACGCTGGATGGGAATGGACCACACAGTTTGAGCCCTGAGAAAACTGGGCTGGGAGACGTGCTAACACAACAAACCGCCGCGGGTTGTTTCCCCTCGCAGATGAGCTGAGGCCAGCCAACGTGAGGAATAAAGCTCGTAAAGCAAACGCAGGTGAGGGTCTTGCAGTGGTGTTTTATGGGTAATGGAACGGAGGAGGATGACCCGAGGAGGAGGGCCTGGAGAAATTAATGAGCAGAGCGAATGGCTGGTGCGAGTTTCTGCCAGGGAGGTTTCATGTTCACACATTCTTTGTTTTGAAATTTATGGAGCCGTTTTTATGAACCTCAGCATGCAAGTTGGATGCAATCCGGCCAGAAACCGTCACGTTTATTTGCTGTCACGGGGGGGTGGGCGGTTGGACCCCCGCTGGCCAGAACATGGCGCAGACACGGCGGGCTGTGGGTTTATCGGTTACTGTGGGTGACAGTGGCAGTCTGTCTCCAATTAAGCTCCACGTTGACCTCCGCACTTGTGAGGACCACATGTGTTTTGTGTTTTTCCTCCTCGCTTGCTGTTCATACATCACCGTGGAGGCAGCAGATCTCTGTTTTTCATAACTAATGCATAATGCGTATACGTTATGTTTCTGGCATTGTTTTGCTGGTGCTAAATAGGAACACATTTGCTTGGAAATCTTACAGGAAAATCTGTGTGTCTTTCCTAAAAAGTAAAACAAAACTGACACCTTTTTGAGGTCAAATCTTTTCACAGATGACGGAGTTTTGTGTTGAGCATGAAGAGGAGGGATTCGCTGAGGTCCCTCTGTTTCATTGGTCTATAAGACCATCTAGAATATGTGTCCTGGCCAATGGGAGCACAGCAGGAGGAGATGCTGGTCATGGTCTTGGTTGTTTGAACCAGATGAAGCGGGGGATAGACGGGGTCAAACTATTTCAGCATCAGGACGAAAGCTTTACAGGAATTCTGGAATTTTCCATGGAAAATGAGAAATAATCAAGTTTTTTGTGGCCGCTTGGTGTTGTGGCTAATCGTTGAATCAGTCCATACTTGCGTGATCTGCATTTGGAGATTTCCTCCTCTAGATCTGTAATTTTGGTGGAAGACCACTTTGCTCCTGGTTACAATCAGTGTTACACACGTAGTAGAGGTCTTGTAAAAGATGCCCGATTATTGTTTTACAGGCTTAGGGAGTAAGAAAGACTGCAGAAGCTATTCTTCACTCCTCATTTAGCAGAGAAAGTGAGAGGAAAGAGACACACTTAATTTACCCCCCTTAGTAGAAATTAACATTTATGAACAATCAGTCAGAACTCCCAAGGGGCAGGGACGGGAAACTGTGAATGGGGGTGGGGATATAAGATTAGACTGAAAACATCTCACAATTGTTGTTCTTTTGATTGCAAATGTGATAGATTTAGATATTTTCATAGTCATGATAATAAAAAGTAGAGCAGCCGCTGACGTTTACAGGTCACATAAACAATGTAATTTTTTTTTACAAACATTCTTATCAGTTACCTTACAAGCTGGATTTGATATCATGCTGTGTCATTTCATAAAACATTCCTTTCAAAGTATTTTGTTGTGTTTCATATATTTTCTCTTCACATGAGGCCTATTTGCCTGCTGGCCTCATGGCTCTATGTATTCCTCTTTCCCATTTTTATACTTTGATGGTCAGGCTGCCAAATTCTAAAAGTAAACTCAGATTCAAAGTCGACCCTAGCTGGAACTCTCTGTCCCTCTCAGAGTGGACGTACTGTCCCTTTAAATGTCCCACGCTGGGCCTTGTGTTTATGACGGGCGGGCGCAGACCGTGTCAAATTGCTCTGCTTTGTTCCCGCCGACCTCCCGCTGCCATCGACGGCCAAACGTTCCAACCCATCAAAAGAAACGTCACACGCACACATACTCACACACATGCACGCACACACACTCACACACACACACACACACACACACGCACACTCACACACACACAGGCGTGAGGAGCTGCCCACTACCGCCAGACGGGAAAGATCAAATGGGTCAAAAGTCAACGTCAGGGTTAACGTCACGATCAGATGCTAGGGCCGGCGTCCTCCCCCAAGTGGTTGAAAATGGATGTTTGGGAGTCGGAGCGTCTGTGAGGGGTGGGGGGGGGTTGCGTGATGAAGGAAATGGAGGCGTTTCACTTTGGGCTTGTTAATTTGCTTCCTGTACGCAATCATTTGAGCCCCGGATCCTGATGAGATAAACATCTCTGCTTCCCGGCCTCACACACCTGCTGCTCCTGGCTTTGTCCTGGGAGAGAGGCTGCCCATTAGTCCAGATTAGATTACACACAAACACACACACTCACACACACACACACACACGCACTTGTGAATTCCAGGCATTATCCGCTGTTGTTCTTCCCAGACTTCTCAGCCAGGCGAGAGCGGAAAACCAAATCGGAAAACAAATCGTTCGGAATGCTTTCCCGTGATGTGTACCCTTCCTGGAAAAACTCTGCTCTTGAAATGTTTCTGTATTTTCAAGAGCTTGCCTGTGACAAGTTAGTGATACTACTCCAAATACACTTCACACACCCCTGTCGGTGTGTGTGTATGTGTGTGAGAGTGTGAGTGTGTGTGTGTGTGGATGTTGTGCCCAAATAGCCTCATTGTCACCCACAGCTTCCTTCAACTCTGTATTTTAACGGGAAACAATCAATCAAGGTCATTTCCTATGCTAGAGCGGACTTCCTGTCTGGGGGAATGAGGGATAAGATCACCCTTGCAATGTTACACACTGCCATGTGCAGTGTGTATGTGTGTGTGTGTGTGTGATTTATGGTGCAGTCCTTTTTTCAGGGGACTCCTTCAATCTGTTTCACGGGAACAGAGAGGTTCCTGCACGGAGTCGGACCGTTTTTCGCTGAGCGCTCCATCTGTGGCCCCTGGTGCTGTAAATCCTCACTGAGAGAATGGAAACTGCGAATAACAGAGTGTGGGTGTAGGGTGTCAATGAGAGCAGCGCTTAAGCAAGCAAGTACGCACACACACACACACACGCACACATACACTAAGTCCTACTCATATTCCCGATTTAGGAATGTGTGATGCATGTGAGAGTCGTGAAAAAAAGGACAATAAGGATGAAGGCCTGTGAACCAGTACTGCGCTTCAAGCCGTGTCACCTTCAGGACAGGTGACATGAACTTTTAGGGAATATTTCAGAAAGTTTTGGGGTGGGAGCTTGTTCAGGAGGGAGAAATAGAGGCAGTAACAGTGCAGCAATTCACCTGAAGCCAGAGAAAATAAATGGGAGGGTTCAGTATGGAGATGGCAGGTCTATAGGGGAATTCTGGGGAGATGATGAACCATCTGGGCTCACAGCCGCTGTCTCCTGGGTCTCTATCAAACTTTCCTCACTTCACCAGGGTTTCATTCATTTTCAGAACAGCTCTGATATTCTTCTCCAGATGAATTTTAGCATTATATTTCCAATTCTTTACATTTTTTCTGTTTCCTCTAATTAGTTAGTGGTATGCACCTTGTTTGAATTTCATTGTGTCTTGCAATGTTTTGCTTCCATCCTTAAATTGTATCTATCTTTTTTTATCATAAGTAGTTTGCTTTATTACACTTGTACTATTTCATTTACATTTTTTTCCTCTCATTCCACTTTTTACGTTTATGTTTGTTGCTTGTTCGGCGACAAGAACATCAACACAACAACCCAACGGACACCCAAAGAAACTTTCCAGCCCTTTTTTCTCCATCCAGCACAGTGAGGCTGTGGACATACAGGCCCCTGACTGTGAGGTGTTGGGTTTCATAGTGAGAAATGCTGATGTAGCATCCTCCTCTGCATGGTGATGACAATCACGTTGATGAACGATTTGGCCAAGCGCCAATTGATTGTCTCACCCTGCGGGCCGTTGCCGTGATATCATGTTGACAGATATGGTGGAAGGAGACAAAGAGATGAGAGGAAATCCACCTAAGGCTGCTGCGGTCATGTGCTTGGGAATTCGCAGATGAAAAAGTCATGACCTCCTCTTCTTCGCACGTGTTTGAGGGGTAGAAACTCATCGGTCGTCTCTGCAGACGTCTTCACGCGGTGCAGACAAAACAAAGGAAGAGGGAGGAGGAGCAGGGAGCAAAGAGAGGGGCAGCCATGATGAAATGAACCGTCCTGAGAAAAAGAGAGGGACAAGGGGACGCAGTGAGAGAGAGGGAAGCTAACCTGTTTTATTTGATTTTTGGCCATCTTTGTTACTTGGTCCCAACGAGGTGGAAAGTCCCAACAGATGGATCTTCAGCAAAGGCAGAGAAGGACAGGGAGCCCTGCTCTGTTAAGTAAAGCAGCAGCTGCGGCCAGACATGAAGGAATCTACCGGCTTCTTCCCCAAAGTCTGCCAAAACCGCCCCCACAGGGACCGGAATCAGCACCCAGAGCTGGGAACGTCAGCAAACCCTGTGCCTGGAAAGTCCTGACTGAACTTTTGAGGAAAGAGAGAGGAGAGGAAGCGAGTACACACAAAGTGGGGAAAGTAAGGATGGAGAAAGAATTATGGAGTTTGAAAAAAAGCTATAGGCAAAACTTGTGTACAGCTGGAGGAGGGAGGGGAGAACGAGTGCGCAAATAGGGAAAAGAGGGAGGAAAAGAGGTGATCACGAGGCCATGAGGTAGAAAAGATGGGGGGGAGAAAAATGCCACAAGGGATGGATGGAAGGAAGGAGGGGAGGAAAGAAAGACACTGCAGAGGAGAAAGAACAAAAGGAGAGAGGGATCCACGGCTGAAGGACGGGGACGGAACGTCTCGCAGGCCTTAGTGTTTTTCTGACAGATGGGCGAGGGCCACATTTACCAAAATCCCACCGCTTCCTGAATGCACCACAAGCAGCCATGAAAACACACTTTTCCCACCCAGCAACGCTCTGACATTACTCACGCACTCAGACCAACGGCTCGTCCCGCAGGACTGGAGCAGCATTCCCACAGAAAGAATCACACACGCACACACACAAGGTCGGGGTGTGTGTTCTGTGTAGGTGTTGAGATGTTCAAAGTGATTAATGTTGGCTGTGCTATCGGTGCAGGAGGTCATTTACAGAGTAGCGCTCAGGTTGCTGGCTCCGATTACCCTTACCCACAATGCCTTCGGTCACAGGGCCTTGTGCTGGACCAGGAACACATGGACCACTCCTGTGTGTGAGGTGTGTTACCTTGCATCTTTACTGTGATGATTGGGTTTAGGGTTAGGGCCAGTGTTTGTGTTTGTGTGTGCGCGCATGATGATAAGCTGTTGAGGGGTACAAAAAATTGTAAATCATTCAATCTACGAAGTCCATTCTGTGCTTCAGTTATCCAAATCAAAACATAGCAAAAAAAAGGTATGTGAATTACAGGAGGATGTGAAAAATGTGTGTAAACAAATGTCAGTCATGCTTTGTACAAAGTCTGATGAAGTTGAGAAGAAGCTTCTGCTGAGTGATGCCAGAGTTTTCAGACCTGCGAGATCTGAAAGCAAAACACCTCAAGGCTTAATCAGAGGTGCTGACACAGGTGCCTGTGAGTGTGTGTGTGTGTGTGTGTGTGTGTGTGTGTGTGTGTGTGTGTGTGTGTGTGTGTGTGTGTGTGTGTGTGTGTGTGTGTTTGTTTCTGCGTGTTTCTGAGAGAGCGAGGGAGGAGATGGAGAGACTGAATAAGAACGAGAATGAGACTCAGTTTGCGTCCAGGCCAGTAAATCATCAAAAGTTAGACTCTACTAGCAAATAAAATTCATGTGGAGGCAAAGAATGAGCTGAGCAAATGGAAAACAAAATGACACAGAACTAAATTATTTAGACATAAACGTCCTGTCAAAATAAGTGATAAACAACAACAGTTGAAAACTCGTATTCAGTCTCAATTCTGACTCATACAAACAACATCTGAAAACCAAATACTTAAACATAAAGATGAATGGAGAATAAATCAAATCACAGTAGATGTGGAGACAAGTTGACTCCTCTCACCCCTACACTGCCAGTGTTTATCGGAAAACATCAAAAAGACGCCATGTTTGGATTATTGTGTGGAATTTAAAATCCGTGATGTCTAGAGCCAAAACATGTTGGACTTAATCAAAGGTGCTGACAGGGGTGAGAGAATGTGTGTGTGTGTATGTGTACGTGTGTCGGTGTTCATGTGTGTCTTTTCAACTGAGAGAGACTGAGGGAGAGAGAGAATGCATGTGCATGTGCCTGAGTGTGTGAGACAGAGAGACAGGGAGAGAGAGAGGGGGGGAGAGAGAGAGTGAGAGAGTGTGTGCGTGTGTGGGGGGAGAAAACAGGGCTCGCTGACAGACATGTAGGAATCTGTTTGAGAGAGTGAAAGGGTTTGAGGAGGAGATGCACACACACACGCACGCACGCACAGACACGCACACACACACTTACACAAGCACATATTGAAACATAAAACACACACTCATTCCTGAGTTCTAAGAAGTGTTAACATTCTCGTGTCAGCGGCGTCGAACCTTCTTGATTCAAACCATCGCCTCATATTATCAGCACAAATCCTGCTGCCGATGTGCTGCTGAGCAAGGCACTTGGCTCCCGACAGATGTGTGTGTGTGTGTGTGTGTGTGTGTGTGTGTGTGTGTGTGTGTGTGTGTGTCTGCTCCCTGTTCTTTCAAAAGCGGTCAGCTGTGATAAAACCCAGCAGCCCCACGCCGGAAAATTGTACTTGTGGTCATCTGAGTTCCTCCAAATGAAACATACTGCCCACGCGCACACACGCACACACACATCTGTCATCGGCGGTGAACTCTCCGAAGGTGCCAGCACACACACACGCACGCTCTTTTATCCATCCATGAGGACACACCCTACTTGATTAAGTTTCCGCCTCAGATGGAAAACTGACAGAAACGTGGCATCGGCAAAGCGCGAGGAAAACGCAAAGAGGTGAAGAGGATGGGAGAGAAAGAGAGAAGGCATGTGGGCGTGCAAGGGTTGACGAGTCAGCAACTTCACACACACTTCACACACACTTTTTTTTTTTTTATTGGGAGAATGTGGGTCACAAAAACACATTCCACCTCTCAAGTATTCGCTCCATCTTCCCTGAATCGGTCCGTTCCTCTCCAGCCTGGGCAGCTCCAGACCACCACAATTCCAAGGTCAGGCAGATGCCAGTGCTCATTCCAAAGCCAAAACACAAACCCGACGGTTGTCGCGAGCGCGGAGCTACGATGAGATACGAGCGTGTGTTTATTTTGAACGACCTTCCCGTTCCAGCTTGATCCCAGCTGCTCTCGGGATTGAAAGGGGGTATTATCCCAGCTTCTGGCTGTCAGATTCCACACGGGAGCACACGGATTGTAGAAAAAACACCTTTTTTCCTCATGTGACCCCTCGACCGTCCCATCTACGCAAACAATGCGGGGCTGTGGCACAGCTATATATCGGCCAGAAGATCCTCATGTTCGGGTTGAGCCACATCCGTGTTGGAAATGTGTCTGACCTCACGATGGAAGTCAAATTCCACACCAATCCACTTTCCTGGCTTTGACTCAAGACTGCTTCGGCAGCGGTGTGGTTTTTCAACCTGCAAGTTGATTGCGCAAGTGTGTGCGGGCGTTCGTGTGTGTATGTGTGTGCATGTGTGTGTGTGTGTTTTGATACAAGGAGTTTCAGGTGCAAAGATCCCGCCCGAGAGAGTTGAGAGGATTGTGTATAAGGCTGAGTAGCGTGGAGGGTCTGGATTTAACATCACATGAACCTCTTCATCAAATTCATTCCCACGTCAGCTTCTGAACCTGTGTGTGAATGGGTGTGTGCGTGAGCAGGGTCACACTTAAATCACAAAGTGATTGAGCAGTGTCTCAGTCTGCAGAATTTGGCTCAGTCACGGGGAAGCAGAAATCACACTAGAAATCACACCACTTAAGGACCAGTTAGTCAATTTTCCTCTCATCAGCTCAGGTTGCAGAGGGATTCACACTGTAAAAATAGTGCAGTGTTGTTGCGAAGTTCATTGCGTGCATACGTGCGTGCTTATGTGCGTGCTTGCGTGCGTGTGTGTGTCTGTGTGTCTGCATGAGAGAGAGAAAGAGATCTTAATTATACATGTGGTTGAATGAGTGTGTGCACAGCTGACTGCTGGAAAATTGAAAACCACCGTCAGAGGACTATGCTCCCGAGTGTGTGTGTGGGTGTGTGTGTGTGCGTGTGTGTGTGTGTGTGTGTGTGTGTGTGAGAGAGAGAGAGAGAGAGAGATAGAGAGAGACAGAGAGAGAGAGAGAGACAGATTAAATGTGTCTGTCTGACACAGACCAGTTGTACCTTACAGGGTCACAGGATAAATATATAAATAAACAGTTCTAAAAGCTGAAAAAACGAACGTTGCGTTTTCATATGAGACAGGAGGTCAGCGTACTTGTGACCTCAAGGTTAGAATCTAAAAGCAAGTTTGCACATGTGTTACCTCCTCAGTGCTTTCCTAGTATGGTAGCTTTGTTCTACATGAATGAATGAATCATATAAATATATTTACATACATGTATGTATGTATGTATGTACAAACATACATACATACATACATACATTCACATACATATACATATATTTATATATATAAACATACATACCCACATATATACATATACACCTACTACATTTTTATCCATATCAGTGTATATATTCTACATAGATATCCATATCAATAAACATGTTTACCACGGCCA
>OMPJ01010185.1:6542-49905 GCA_900312935.1 Carapus acus
GGAGGTGGTGGGCTGGAGGGTGGGGTGAGCATGGTGGAGTCAGAGGTGTTGTAGCCCTCACTGTTAGCTGTCTGGCTGGTGGCCAAGCTCCCATTCAGACCCAAACCAGAGCTGCTGCTGAGGTCCTTTTTATCAGAGCCGTTACTCTTAGGCTCCGCAGGGGTAATGGGAGTAATGACCTGACCCTCAAGGGTGATGTTCAGCCTGCGAATGATAGGGCGTCCAGCCACCGCAGTCTTCTGTTCTGCAAGAGTATCAGCAGGCTCCGATTTGGCGGTGGAAGCAGAGGAGGCCGAGTCCTGCGATGGGGCTGGGGTACTATTTTCTAGGATTTTACTACTGCGGTCTAACGGAGAAAGACCGAGACTCTTCCTGATCTCTGCGCTCTTCAGCCAGAATTCCTCAATGATATCAGTCTTTTTCGAGGGCGTCACATCCATGGAGGACTCCTCTGACTTAGAGGAGTCTGGTGTGGTTTTGCCTGTCTGGGTCATGGGCGTCGACGTGACTCCAGGGATGGGCTGAGTCCTGACAGGGGACTCAGAGGTGAGCGGAGAGGAGGGCTGGTGACAGGTTAGTGGCTGGGCACAGATGGGGGATAAGGGGTTTCCTGTGAGAGGACAAATGGAACGGTGAGGGTAGACGGGCGATTTTGGGGTACAAGTCTCAGGTAGGGGTGTGGGCTGAGAGCGAATTGGAGAATTGGCCATTGGTGATTTGAGGGGGGATTTCACAGCCGATTGAACGGGCGATCTGACTTTGGGGCTGATGGGCGATTTGGGAGGGGACCTGGGAGGGGATGAGGTGGGAAGGGGAGGAGGGATGGTGGAAAGGGCATGGGCGGGAGCGGGGGAAAGACTCGGTAGGCTCTTGGTGGCTGGAGACGGAATAGTCCGAGGTGTCTCTTCCTCTGGGATGAATGGATCAGAAAAGAAGCGGGTGGCAGGTGATTTTGCCAGGCAAGGTGGAGATGTCCAAGTGATCTGAGGGCAAAAGCGAGGCACTTAGTCCATGCTGCAGTCATGGCAGACTAACACAGCTTTAACGCAATAACTATGGAGTAGTTCTACCTCAGTCTGCCGCTGTGGCGACAGTTTGGGGAATGGCAGGACGGCATCGTCATCTTTCGACAAAGTGCTGGATGGTCCTGGAAGAATGTCACACACGTTCAACTCCAACCTTTGCTTATTGAAGTCAGTAGTTTGTTTTCTAACTCTCATTAGTTTGTATTTATTCCAAAGGCTTACCGACACTGGCAATTGCCAGGCTCTCCGATTTCTTGTCATCATCAAAAGATGCTTCGTCGTGCTCCGACTGCTGAAGCCGAGCTTCGGCCTCTGCGTCCGATGGGATATCGTCTGCAATTGATAGATGATATTAGCAATCATCTCACAGGCTTGATCAGTTCAAATGTTTGCCAACCATGGGGAGACGTACTCTGAAAGATTACAGTAGTTACATATTAAATTACCTTGATCCATCTCCGTCCCAGGCTCCATATCCGGGCTGTTTGCTTCCGCCTCCAGCTCGTCATCTTCGCAGGGCTCTGGTACGACAGACAAGAAGCAGGAAATGAGTTCATGCATATTAAACACTTGTTTCTGTCAATACAGGAACTCCTCTCAACTCCCTGAAAATCTAACCTTGACTGAACTTCTTCTGAGATCTCCGACTGCTGGGCAATTTTTTAAAGAAAGCACCAGAGTCGAAAGATCACTTAATGAAAAAGCTATTACGGCAAATTTGAAGTGCGGAGTGGAATTAAACAGAGAACTAAATGGTTTAAAGAGGACAAAAACAACCTCAGGAGGAAATCTTCTGGCAAGACGATGAGAGGTGCATACAAATGAAGTCACAACAAGTCAGTCAAGACAAATAATAAAGGATGAGTACTAAATTAGTATTGGGCTGCGTGAATTTATCCACTTTGCTTTGACGATAGCAGAATGGCCATAACAACTAAAAGGCATTAATGCCGTTAGCAAAGGAATAAAGGCATTTTTTCTAGGGAAGATGAATTGAAAATGGCAGTTACTCCATGCAGTCCTTGGAGAAGAAAAGACATAACTTTTGCCAAATGTTTGCATCTGTAGGTGAACAAGCACATACAATGCAGTGATTCAGCTGAAGTGGATCAAGGGACCAGGTAATAAGCCAGAAAAGCTTCTAATTCGGGAAGCAAGTGTAGCCCATGAATACAAATGCGTGGGCTTCACATTCCATTCATTCATTTGGAATCCTCGGTGTTAAGCTTTTAAAGCAGTTAATAAGTGCTGCAGTAGGCTCCTTCCCTGCGCTAGTTTCAATGACGTCCTCACAGCAGAGGAAGATACCACAACTGTTCTCCATGACAAACTACACAGCAGGGCCAGATCTGCTCTCCACAGATGTAGATAGATATAGATTGTTCTGTTAGCATCACGACACCGTATCGATCTGTCAAGATTAATTGATTATGATCAATGACTTGATAATCTAAACCAAGCATACATGTGATTACTGAGTGGCCATGTGGCTGATGTAAAGAAAACGCGTCTGCTGTCACAGCACAACGTGGTTGTATCGTACAGTTACAAGCAACACCACTGTTTCATCCGGCCACTTAACTATCCCCTGCTTGTTTCTGTTGTTACTCCTTTTGTCAAAGAAACGGCTGTTTTCAACATACAAGCATTGCATTCGCTGCCTTTTGGCACAAACGATAGATTACAAATAGTGAAAGCACAGTGTAGATAAAGAGACAATCGCAACGTGTCTGTGGCATAGGCATCATCATATCCATATTCAATCAGAATTCAAATCGTATGATTTGTTTCAAAAAATTAATTACAAACTAATGTGGGCTCATGAGCACAAAATGACCACACTATGGATGATTTCTATAACTGGCGATTCACTGGATTTCAAAATCAATGCCAGGTAGAGGCCATGTTTAGCAGTTCAACGGCGCAGCGAGAGGAGTTGTGATGCAAGAGGTGAGGTAGGCCCACAGGTGTGGGTGTGAGCCCATGCATGCATGCTTGTCTCCCGAGTCTCCTGGTCTTGGCGTGTGTGTCTGCATGCTCCATTAAAAGCCCTTTGGCAGGCAGATTAGCACACCGTCTAGCACTGAGTACCGGGACCCTTCTGTAAGGTTACTGTGCTACCTCTTGACATGGACTCCAACCAGACCCTCACTGCCTCGTGTCGGGTGGATGTGTGGATGGTGGCTACATTACAACCAGAGGATACAGGACAACCGGGGGGAAAGATGGAAGGGAAAAGTAAAGTGAAGTAATTAGACACATGGGACAACACAAGGCAAGGCACAAAAAAGAACACAACAACAACACAGACAAATGATCACAACACACAAGATAAAGGCAGAATATAATAGACACCAATTGACAAAGGAGGTAGTTTTTATGATGATCTGTGCTGTGGCTGGTGGACCAAATAAAAAATATCAATTCAACATTGAACACAATATTAAGACATGCCTTCAGGTGACAAAAAAAGCAAAAATGGTAAAATCAAGTTGAATTGCAAACAACATGTGAGTTAGTATGACAAACAGAAGACGACAGCTGCCACACGGGAGGGATGAGGTCCCCCCAATCAGTCCCAGAGAGGTGCAGCTCCTCTGGAGGGGTTACCTGTGAGAGAGGGCTGTGTGAGCTCAGAGGGGCAGGACAGACGGGGGGTTAAGGCCGGGCGCCCTTCCACGTCTCCCTCAGAGTCCAGGTGAGATCTCACCACCATGGCCTGGGGATCCACAGGCTGTAGGACCTGCTGGATCTGTATGCTCCTGGCTACAATTCCAGCCGCCAACAGCGCAAGGTGCAATGTTGTGCGTTGAGATGAGGTGAGGACAGCGATGCAAAGAGGAAGAGCAGACAAACATGAGGGAGAAAGAGTAGACAGGGGGTTAGAGACTACATAGTTGACGAAGACCCGTCAGTCAGGAGAGGAGTAGGCTGCATGCAATACACTGCAAAAAAATGAGGATCAAAGATTGTTGGTTGGAAAAAAAGACTGAATGTATCTGTATAAGTCACTATCAAGCTGCAACGGTCTAATCAAAGAGGAAATCTATTCATGACATTCATCAGATTAGTGTTTTAGATCTGCATATTGTGAGCAAATTGGGAAATTAGGCAAGGTTAAAATTGTATTAGAAAAAAAAAACTCTTAGGAGCAGAACACACACACACAAAAAAAACACCACAACCTAAAAATTAAACCAAAAAATCTGCCAAAAAAGCGTCACTCTTATCGGAGAATTCCTGGGAAATCAAACCCCAAGCAGAGTTACTGCAAATGCATCCACAAGCCGTGCCGCTGCTACCTTTGAATGTACCAACATCCTCTTCCTCCGTCAGGTACTGATCCAGCCAAAGGCCGGACTGTAGCTCCCTGTTCCAGGGGCAGTACTCCCCCTCTGCCAGCAGGGGGAGACAGAACCCCCAACCCCCAAAAATAACCACACACATCAAAACAAATAACAGATACAGGTCACATACGCACACACACGAGCACAGACACACACGCACCCACGCAAACAGTGGACATGAACGAACGGAAGAGGGAAATGACAAGAGGAGGAAATGGGAGAGGGAGGAAAGAAGCAGAGGATGAGGAGGGCAATGCCTAAGACAGTGACGCCACATAGTAAAAGGCTTACAGGGACGAAGGTGGAGGATTGTGCGGACGGATCACAATGACACCTGGACAGAATGCAAACCTCAAGGAAAAGGACGAATAACGGATGCACGTCGCCTCATCTTACAGAACAAACACAAACTTACCGTCACTCGACTCGCGCTCTTCCTCTTCGTCCTCCTCTTCTTCGTCCTCATCATCATCCTCGTCCTCGTCATCATCTTCATCTACCTCTCCATCTCTGCTGACTGCGTCAGCCCCATGCTCGCCCTCCTCCACGGCCACTTCGTCTCCCCTCAGCTTGGCATGGAGCTCCACTGCTGCCTTCCATGGAACCCCACCCAGGTCCGACGGGCTTGCGGGTAGCTGCCCCACCTCCACCTGGTCGTGCTCCTCATGGTCGTGCTCCTCAGGCTCATCCTCCTCCTCCATGTCCGACTCTGAGCTACTGTAAGAATCCAGGAACAGTCACCGTCAGAGAAAAGAGGCGGAAAGGAGGACTGCACACAGTAAAAACGTGTCTAGGAAAAAATAGAAAAGCGTTCAGATGAATGATTTATTTCTTACTGATTACGGCTTACCTTGATCCCAGGTCAACATCTGCTGCCTTGTCCAGCACACTGCTGAGGTTGTGTTCTGCCAGCGTTTCCTCTGGCACCTCCTCCAGCTCCTCCTCCCTCTGCAGGGACAGGCGGTAGTTCTCCAGCTCGATGCGCTCCGGAGTGCCCCGAAGTCTCTTGGCCAGGCTGGGCTCCTGCAGCCCGTTGACCTCTGGTGCTGGGGTGGACAATCCGGCACGGGTGGAAGACGGTGAACCCAGGTTGGAGAGGTGATGATGTGCAAGTTGGCCAGGCCACGGTGGAAGTTAGAAGACAAAACACCCAGGGTGGACGAAAAGAAAATATAAAGACAGAGAGCAACCGAGTGTCAGGCACAGTACGTAGGTGAGAGACTCCATGTGAGGGGAGAGGGTCATGCAGTAAGACGCTAAGGAGGAACCACAGCTTTGAGCTGCCTCCATAAGGAAGATAAAATAACAAAAAAAATTGCCAAACAAGTCTGTCTAATATCAGGTATTAAGGTTGGGAAGAAAAACGACCTTGGACAATGTTTGAGGAATAATGTACGCGGCATCAAATGCATCACACATCACAATAGATTCACTGTTACACAACTCGAGACTCGTGACTTTCACACATATTTGTTGGGAACATGCCCATTTGAATGTAGTCCTATCAGACAAAGGAGACCGTGTACACAAACTGACAAAACACACCAATTAAGATCTATAATCGCTTTTATTTCATGAGATAATTTTCCCTATAGCACGTACGATTAAAAATAAATAGCTTTAACAATTAAATAGGTACAAGGTTCGTGCCTTGCCTTTTTCCCATCCTTAAGAGACGAATCTTAAAACTGCACTTGCTGAAGCTTGTCTTTAGCTACGTTTGGAATGGGTTGGACGCATAGTGGGACACATTGCGTCCACACTTCGGTCTCATCTCTCCACTTGCTCGTGTTGGGATTTGTTTTCTTAACTATGACATGATGACTGACAATGCAACGAGCATGGCCTGGTGTGTTAGGCTATGCACCAATGAAAACGGTGAGAATGTGATTTTTGACATTGTGGATTATGTTGTCTGCTGTGGATGATGGTCAAACACGTGATGGATTCAGTGCAAGCAGAGTGATGCGTGCTTTGTGCACATCCACATGTAATGCACAGATAATGGATAATATTACTTGCTGAAAAACATGTCGACAATATCAACATCAATATTGTACTGGGGGTCCAAATTCTGCCATATTTCAAGAAGTAATACAAGATCTTTGTAGCAATACAGTGCTCTATCTTACAGATCTCTACACTTGCCACCTAGGCAGCAGGACTATGCTTGATTCGTTTAAGTGTCTTAAGTGCAAGCAGTGCAAGCAGCAGAGCTTTCAAAGGTCGGACTGCCGTTATTACCTCAACTCTACACAATGTGGCCTCAGCAGCAAAAACCATGAAAGTGCAACAAGTAAACACAGGTCGATCGTAGCAGCGGTGTGAGTGGGCTGACAGACTGAGGGATGCAGGAGAGGGCAACATAGGAAAGTTTGACAGGGGAGAGAATGTCAAAACACAGACCAATCACTGGCACTAACTCAAGCACTAGCCTTGCTCTCAGTTTTAAGCTGCTCAGATCGGAGGGGGGAAAGGTAAAGCTCACAGAGGAACCATTCAAAGCACTCATACATATAATAAAGGGAGTTTCAGCCAGAGGAGTAAGGATATGTGCATGAGAAGGGGAGAAAAAGATCTCTTACATAAGGACACAAGTCAAAGCAGGCTCTAAAAAAGCTATAACCGAACAAAAAAGGTTCAAAACTGAGTGCACTGCCCATCATTAAAATACAGGTGGGCAAAAGTCAGTACATTCAAATACACCAAAAATCCAAAAAATTATTGCGTCGCCTCATGCCTGTTCTGACCAAAACATTTTTTTAATATGTAGGCTGTGCCAGAGTGCCACAAAAGGTAGGCTAGCAGCTAATCCTTACTACCGCCGCAGACAGCTGTTCATTATTTGTTCTACAATTAGCTCCAAACTTCGTCCAACTCATTTTAATTAACTAGCCGAGAAAAAAAAATAGTAAAGCTGCACCATTCATTCATTAAAAATACAACAACAAAGGAATCCCTTTATCATCTTGAGCCTGTTAGTCATTATCACAGCTGCCCCCATGCTCCATTTGTGTTTGGAGCCGCACAAGCAAATGCTGCATCTTCAAGAGATAAAAACACACTTAAATTAATAATTATAGCATTTAGCAGAACTGTCCGCAAGCTCAATGAGCCCATACATTCAGGAGGAGAAAGCTTCTGCTGGGTTTACACAAACCCACTAACATGAGTCGGCAAAAATCGTCACAAGGCGGGGGGAAAAAGAAAAATGGACGGGAGGGGCAGGAGAGAGTGTGTCATGCTAGAGAAGGTCGAGCAGGACATTAACGCTGAAACAGCACAGCAGGTAGATGCAGTAGGTACACAGGAAAGGAGAGTCTAGGGGATTGTGCGCCACGTGGTGGCAAGTCCAGGAGAGTGTGCGGCAGAGGGTACGCAGCGAGACTCCAATCGCCGCAGCCAAGCAGCTGGGAATGGCCGCAGTGGCAAGAGAGGAAATTGGGGTACCTGGGGGCTGGATCTCGGCTGTGGGGTTCGCGGCAGCCATTGCCCTTCCAGGTGCATCGACAGAGGACTCGAGGGGCAGCGGTGCCTGGTTCTCCTGCGGCACAGGAGGGAGAATATGTCAAGCACATCACACTTACTGCAATCGATCGAACAGAGAGGGGTCAGGGCACAGAATGGGGCTAAGCTGGGCAGCATTACACTGGCTAGCTTGAACCAACATCACCAATACACTCAGGCCCCTCAATTATCAAATCGTAACATAGCACTGGAACAACCTGGCCTTTTGAAGGCCAATTGGTAAGCACCAATGGACTCGATTTCAACTTCCCAACCTCGACATCATCTTATCTTGAATTAATAATGTACCAAAAAAAGATTACAAAACTTCTATTAAAGCTAATATGACAACATACAAGTGAACCTTAAACAGGCACAGGTACACGATTCAACTGTCCAGGCGGTCCTTTTTTATCTTTGGTTTATTTCTTACAAACTTGCAGTCAAAAATAATCATTTGGAGTTTCATCAACCCCATTAGGTGTGTCCCAGTTCCAACCCATCTGTCAATTTATAAGTTCACCCATGAGAGGACTCCACCCTTTGTGATGATGACAAATAAACAAGTACAAATTACTCAAATGAATATGAAGTGTAATATCTGAGTGCAATAACCCAATGCACCCAGACAATCAAATGTAACTAATATACCAGTCTGACATAACTTAACAATAGGAATCAATCACAGAGTAGCTGTGACAGTATGATTGAAGGCCTTGTTCATCTGTTCCTGATTTCCACGGCGGAGGAGAGCAGGTACCTTTGCTGCGGTGGAGCTGGGCAATGGGGCCGGCCTCTTTCTCTGAGCATAGCCTGACAACCGGTAGCAGTAGTGGGGCTTGCAGTAAAATTTTCCTGCAGGGATATTAAAAAGAGATGAAAAGACCAGAGGGATTGATAAAAATGTGAAGGCATCCACCACATGCCTCACAGTACACATTCACATCACCTGAAAGAGTCCCGAGGCTTTAACTCTACATATACGTGCTCAGTTCGGCACAACAGGGAGTGTTTTCATTCAAGTGTGTAGAAAAAAAAGGTCTGGCGCCTTTCCAGTGTATTTCAGAGCTTCAGTGGGTTCTAGTCCCACGGCTCGCTGCTCTCACAGGGACAAAACCTCACTCAACAATCTCTTTCTTGTCTTCAGGACAATAGAACCGCCAAGGGAGGAAAAACAAAAATGTGAAATCACAAGACTTAACTCGGTTCTGGGACCATTGCACCAAATCATGATATCAGTGAAATAATTCCATGAACACAGCATTGTACAGCCGATTTCAAACAGAAGTCATCCGGAAAGGGCGTCAGCAACTACAGTTCGGACAAAACAAGTTAGAAACAAAGTGTGTCAGTGTCAATCGTACCGTCCTCCACGTCGAAGGCATAAGAGGACAGGCGCAGTGTGGTGCCACAGTAGTCGCATTTGAAGCAGCTGCGGTGGAAGAACTTCCCCTCGGCGCTCAGCCTCTCCATCACGTAGACGCGCTTTTGACAGAAGAAGCAGACGTCGCTGCCCCCAATGTTAACAGGGAATTCTTTTCGGAGCGAGCCCTGTCAGGGAGAAAGTGCACAGAGTTAGGGAGCACTGGATGATGTAATTTGAGGGAGAGAGGTAAGGGAGAGGGAAAGTAAAGGAAAGAGCGGAGGGACATTGCGGAGGAGAGCCAGTTCGAGAGGAGAGAGGAGCAGAGGAGGGGAGAGGGAGAGATTTCTCGTAAAAGACAAGATCAAACTACAGGCTGACACCAGGCCACTGTGGATGCATAAGTTTGCTGCTAGTCTGCGGGTTTAGAACAACAACCACACAACAAGCGAGTTGCATCAGGGCGGCTAAGTCTCACATCTGAGGGAGTCACACTGAGAACTCGCACAGCAACATTTTCACTGCAACACAGGCCGATAACACGGCTCTCTGCTGAGCGAGGTGCTGCATGCCCTCTACGCTTGCTTACCGACTCCCTCTTCTCACGCTGGGGTATGGACTCCTCTTTGGACTGAAGCTGACTGGCTATCTGCTCAGTCAGAGTGCTAACTCCCCCCGTGTACATCCTTACACAGCGCTATTAACGGCAGTTGGGAGGGAAAAGGACATGTGGGGGTAAGTCGAGGAACAGCAGATCCAGGGAGAAAAGAACATTAAGTCACTGAAAGTGGAAAACACACTGATTAGAAAGATTGAGCACTGCTCAGGGAGAGGACAGATAGGAAATTCTCTTACACGCTTACACACACGAAAACACACACACGAACACACACACACACACACAGCTGTGTTTTCATGCCTGGTTGATTGCAATGTTCTGCCCGAGTTGCTGTTCTCAATAGTGTTTAAAAAACATTAACACAAAAATTAATCATAGCTCATGAACAACAAGCCATCCTCACTGCAGCCATTTCTGTGTTTCATAACCAATGACACGCACGGTTGTTTTGGGCCAAAGATCGCACTGTGAGCGATGACAGCTGCCGAGAGCAGGTGTTCACACATACACACGTACACACACCCACGCGTGCGAAGCAGTGCATGCACACAGTCACTCTACGTTGCGCCGCTGGTACCCAAAAGGTTGGACAGGATGTTGTCAGCAACTGAAATGAGCCCTCAGGTTCTCTCATTAAGTCACTTGTGTGTGCTTAGCACTCTTTAAAAAAAGTGGCTCAACCTGAACTTCAACCACTAACAGATACATTCCATGAGGAAGTAACACGTGAATTTTCTTTATGACTAACAACTGCAGAATAAGCAAGTGCACCTGTAGCTGGTCACCTGTAGACTGTTAAAACTGTGTGTTGATGTTTGTCTCCCCTTAAGAGCAAGTGCAGATATCTGAGCATTATCATCAAAGTTAGATTTCTGAAAGCCCGGGGGCAACACGAGCACAAGCTGAGAATTTTTATGTAAAAGCAACACAAAATGTGGGGTTTTAGGGGGAGGATATTCAGCGTTTGAGAAAATATTTCATGTCACCAGCAAACCAAACATAAAAACGTCTCGAGGGAATCCAGCTTTCAAATCCTACCGTGCCTCTTCATCATTAGGTGGGATTTATGTTATATTCCTGCATGTTGCAGAGTTGTTGTTGCAAAGCTGACACTGTGTTTTTACTCTCAGAATTCACAGAGAGTGTTTTCACCCAAAACACCACCTTGGTAAAATAACGAGCTATCATTATTCTGTCCGAGCACAGCCCAGCTGAAATAATGATGACCGATGCTCAGATTGAAAGGATTGGGCTTCATCACCCACATATTGATCTGAGCACTCTTACTCAACAAACAGTAAATAAAAGGCAATTTTGCACTGAAATCTCCACCAGCAAGCAAGCAGAGGATGTTAGAGTCACCAGGATGCAATCTTACAAAGGTGAGAGGAAAAGAGCTACCTGTCTCAACGTGTCAGAGGAAGACAGAGGGAAGTGTTGGGGACTGTGGGATCTAGCCAGGTGCCACTGTTCCATAAAAAAGCGTGAGGGCTTTTTCTTAGGCTCCAGGAACAGGTGGGAAAGATGAGAGCACAGTTAAAAAGCCTTTACCAAATAATTCACAAGTTCCTTCCTAAACAAGAATTCTAGAAAGTTGCCACAGCTTAAAGCATGAGCTCCAGCTGCATGTTTCACCTGTGGCAGTCTGACTGGCCTGGCCTCAAACTGAGAGGCCAGTTGCTCAGCCCTCTCCTGAATACTGAGCACATATATGGGCATTTGGTCGTCAGAGTGCAGTGGCCTTGTTGGGTCCTGTTGAAATATACAGCATCAAATCACAAAGAGGGATGGAAAGAGGGGTGAATAACATTGTTCGCATTCAGAAAACCAAGCAGCTTGCAGGTCTGTTTAACAGCAAGGACGTCTTTTCACTTGCATCTGACAAAGCCGCTCATGCGCCCTGACAGGGATGCAAGGCTGAGGGAGTTCATTATGAAAGCGCTGGGCTGAAGTTAGTGTGGGCGCTTGTGCGTGCAGAGCAAGAGAGAATGTGTCAGCTAAAACAACAACTGGGCCAGGAACACACCGGTGAATGAATCAGTCGGCCGAGTAAAATGTTTCCGTCTCTGCACGGCATCAAATAGTGTGTTAGAAGTTCACAGCACCCAGGGCCGAACCTTTCTGGAAGACTCGGGAGAGGACAGGGGTGAGCCAGCAGTCACGTTCAGGCCCCTGGACAAGTACCACTGCTCTAAAAAGAATTGTGATGGCTTTTTCTTGGGCTCCAGGGAGGGAGGAAAAAAGACGGAACAGAAGATGTTAATGTTTGTGCAATGTGGACTGAATAACCTCCTGCTGCCAAAACAAGCTACAAAGCTCAGCCAATGGCAACAGTATAAAAGTAAAAATCTTACAAAAACTAACCAAAAAACACTTATATCATTTGGGTATTTGATTTCTCACACACTCCCCATCTTCACCTTTGGCGGTTTGTCATGTTTGTCCTTAAACTTAGAGATCAGACACTCTGCTCTCTCCCGTATACCCAGGATGTGAACAGGTCCTGGATCTCTGAGGTGTAATGGACTCCCCTCCTGCCAGAGAAACTCAGCTGTGACTCCATAATGTGGAGGGTTGTCAGTGCGACTCTCTCTGCACATCGTTCACCATCAGACATCGCTAGAGAGTCGGGAGTGACAAGTGCTGCCATGCAACAAAGAGGTACCCTACCCCATAATTGTGAAGCATCCGGGACACTTCAGATTTACCATCCTGTCCACCTTCATCCAAGTGCTTCAAGACACACATACACAAACACACGTTGTGTGATGTTGCGGCCCTTAAAAACACCCTGAGGTGACTTACTGAACCTATGTTTACAAAGACGCCCATTTCTCCCTCAAAACCAGCATGAAAACAAGCAATTCACACTTTATCACACCACATACAGCCACAGAGATTTTATTTCCTGAGTTGGTAACTTGGGGCTTGAAAAGGTGACTTGGTGGGGAGCACCGGGTTTGTTTCTGCGCTACACAAATAACTCACACGCCAGACATGGGTGATGGGTAGGTGGACTCAATGGACTCATTAGAGACATACACGAGAGAACACAGCGTCACCTCTGCGTGAAGAGACAGCGAGGAAGTGGAGGAAGAAGAGGGTAGCGTAATGGTTTTCTTAGGGCAGCCCCGAGAGCCTGAGCTGGAGGACTGGTCTGCACCGCCCCGGGCCTTTTAGAGATGAGAGATGATGGAAGTGAACAGGAAAGAGAACAGGAAATAATAATGATGATGACGATGATGATGATTATAGGACTGGCAGCAGCAGTTTTTTTTCGCAGCAATTTCACCTAGTGAATCTCTTTTTGGTCATTTCAGTGATGGGATAATAGCCCTAAATAGTCACAAAGTAATAATGTGACTACGCATGCTTTTTAGTGTTTTTTGGTGAATTCCGGAGTGCTGACCAAGAGGCTGAAAATAAAATCACTTTCTCAGAGAGGTGTCAAAACAGTGGCTGGCCGACAGATAGTATCCTTTGGACCGTTGCCATGTTAGCAACACTGTGCTAGCATGACTGTGGCTAAGTTAGAAGTTCAGCTCGCCACTTTGTAGCCAAACTGACAAGCACCAGAAAATATACGAAGCCAGTCATTGTCAGGGGAGCCCTGGATAACACCAAACCCTGGATCTCAGGAAATTGGATTCCCTCTCCCTTTTTGCTGCCATTTGCCTCTGATGTTTAAATACAGGATTTCTTGTTGGCACAAACACCACAAGCAATCAAACAACACACAGCAGTTACCACAAACACCACAAACCAGGAAAAACACAGGTGAGGCTCTAGTAAGCTTAATTAGGTACACTTGCATCACGCTCCAAGCATTTTGTTTTTCGCTCAGCATTGCCTGGCACACACACACATACGGTACACACCTTTTACGGGCAGAGAAAAACAACCCAGTGAAGGGGAACGAATTTCTGAATCAATTTCAGAATAACCCAGTGGAATCTATCTCTCATAAACAAAGTGATGACAAAAAGAACTACATTGGCAGTGGTACATAAAACCTCCTGCAAAACATTCATCAGTGACTGAGACTGAACAGTTTCATCTTGTGAGGTCAAAAAATATATAACAATCAATGCATCATCTGTACAATAGCGCTGCCTGGAAAAAATTGTGCGGCTGCCTTTCAAAGGGGAGAGGCCTGAGGCTGTGTGGACACAGCAAAGAGCTTCACTTTATTCTTCTTTACCTCACACTGAGGGCTGTGTGCATAATATACAATACAAACTGGGATGAAGGTAGGCATTAAATCTGATTTTACAGAAAAAGGAGGGCGACGAGTTTGACCTAGATACATCTTCCAATGGGATTGATGGGAGGAGTGCTAGACTAGCGTTGCCAAGCGTACCTTCTCCCCTTTGATGGGTAGCATCTGACACTTGACCATTTCTTTGAAGCGAATGCTGAGCTGCTCCTGTTGCTGAGTGCGTCTCTGAACCGAGACGCATGCCGGGGGCAGGGAAGGAGACCAAGGAGGTGTAACTCACACACGCGTATGCACACAAAGACAAACTACATTCTCTCTGAATCGTGCGCACACACACACACACAAAATACTGAGAGCAAAATACTGTCGACTCACATAGATCAGTTTAAAACTAAACACAATCCCCATGATGACCTGAACTATTGACTTTGCTGATCCAATAAACCCAAAGCCAGACACCTAGAACTGTCTAAAGTAATTTAGGGATTGCTTGAGTTTGGTGAACTTGGAGCAGATTTGTCCACTAGTGAAACACTGAAGGGACACAGTTAGATGGTGAGTAGGGAGCTGGTCTCTAGGGGGAATCAAACAGGGTCCACGTGGAGTGAAGGAGGCAGGGAGGCACCCTTTACCTTTCTCCATGGAGGGGCATGTCCCAAACGGACTGGCTCTTTCAGGGGAGTTGGAGCAGGGGTCAGAAGGCGATCCAGATTAGGTAACGATTCCCCCTTTGTGGTCGCGTAAAGATGCCAGTGACCGAGCGAGGCCAGTGATCGGCCAGAGAGTCACACAAGCCAGCATGAGTCACACACGTGATAGGAGAGATGACAAAGATAGAAGTGAGTGTGACGTGAATAGCAGGCAGTGCAATGAAAAACTGAATATGTGACTAATAAAAGTTTTTGCGCAAGGGGGAAAGTCATACTTTGTGAAACTTCCATTTTGCAATTTCACAGCTTATTTGCATGGCGGGGAAGAAAAGAGCTATGATTAGAAAAGAAAAGCATGTAGCCGGGTGGCCTGATGAATTTCTGTCTGACGAGCTTGTTGTTGAGCTTGTTGTGCAAAGTGAATGGCTAACACTTCTGAGAGCTGTGGTCACACAGCTCGGCGCACCATTCACGCAACATAACCTCTGGTTTATCCATTTCCACAGACCGGACTGAGCAAAGCCCAAAGGAAAGTTTTTTATAAAATGGGAGAGCATATCAGAAACAATTCTACGAAATACACAGCAAGCAAATGTGCTCCAAAACAGCAACAGGCACTGGCTGTCCATTGATGGTTTAACAATGATTTGTAGTGTTGCCTTATCCCACTCCTTCCTCCCACTGCTTCTATCCTAGAGCTAGCAACCATTCCAGGCCTTCCACAGACTGTCAGCACCAAGCCCACCTACGACCCGATCTGCAAATAGAGGCATGACAAGCATCCTAGGCCACTGCTCATTAATACAGTGGCCTGAGGTCCTTCAGCCATGAGACTGAACGGCGTGTCAGACGCAATGAAACCTACACGCTCATCAGAATATTCATTGCGAAGACAAACAAACCACAAAATTCACTTAAACCCACTCTGACGATGTTTTTGCCGTAAAGATTAAAGCGGTGCAATCTTTTCAGTACCTGTCTTTTCAGCCCACAGGTCTGAGCTGGTGCATTCTCCTCAAACTTGGCAAGCAGCTGGGTGGCCATGACTTTGACTTTGTTGTGGTTTCCCACAGAGGCAGAGTCCATCTTTCTCTCTGACAAAGCCGTGGAGGGCGCTGGTCTTTCCTCTCGTCCAGCTCTGCACACCTCCTCCTGGAAGACATGAAAAAAAATAAAAATAGTTAAAGCCTTTTATGTCTGTTGCTCAATAAAATCTAAAAGTAGTTTCAGGCTGTCTGGACTGCTTAAGAAATCAGAATTTCCACAACTAAGAGGCTCGTCTGTCAAAGCTACTCACGTCCTCAGACTGACTGGTTTTCCTCCTCTTCCCCAAACCGTCTACATCCTTCTCCTTTTTGTCCTAGTGATGCAAGAATTACATCAAAAATAGAAAAAGGTCAGCTCACATACACATGATGAGTGCAGAGGGATTCAGGGATCGGTTCATGTTCACATAATGACCTTGGGATTCCTTTTCCGGGAGATTGAAATGCTCTGACCAAGCTTGCTGAGGAAGGATATGGGTGATTTGGTGCTAGCTATCAAGGCTGCCTTCTCCTCAGGACTCAGGTTGTGGTTATCTTGAGACAACACAGAGAGATACACGCAATGAGAACTGAATAGAAACATCATCTGGTTAATAATGTTTTCTATCAGGGCTAAGTAACTCCCGTGTATTACTGAGCCTATTCCGGGGAAGACTGCAGACAGAGCAATACACAGTCTCACCTCCAGGTAGCACTGTGTCCTTAAACATCTCATAGAACTGGCTGAGGTACATGACCATAGATAGCTTGTCTGGCTCCACCACAGAGGACATCTCTTTGCCAGTCATGCAGGGCGAGATGCCAAACTCTCTCTCCGCCACGTCAAAGCCCAGTTGATTGTTCCTCTCCTGGTCTCGCTCGTCCAGAGAGTCGAAGTCACTGGGATGAAAAGAGGCCAGAGAGCAGCAGGGGGGGAAGGAGGGCACGAGGACAGAGAAGAGAGAGAATAAAAATGAGAGGCAAGGAAAACGTTCAAACACGGGCAGATTGACGCAAAGTGCATTTAGAGGAAATGCACTCAGTATTCATGGTTATGCTGGTCGTGTCAATCGAACTCAAAAACGGATAGGCGACGTCACAGTTTAACCAGTAATGCTGATGAATCGTGTCTGGTGGTTGTGGTAAGCACTGCTAAAAGGGTCTAAACAGCTGCAAATGCTGTTTAACAAGGCCCAACGATACTCAATCCACAAAACAAACAAGGTCCATTACAGGCATTAGCCTCAGAACATCCCATCATCATGAGTTCGCGTGTGTGTGTGTGTGCATGTGTGTGCTGTTTTCCGTAATGGCAACCGTCTCCCTCCCATTACCCCGTGTGGTAATCAAGGGGTGGCAGAGAAGTAATGCAAGACTGCTCAGTGAAGGTCATCTCCAACGTACGCTATGTGTGCAATGTAAATTGTTCTGCTGCACTTGAAGGGCAACAACGTGCATGAGGCCCTGCAGACACTGGTGTTTAGGGGGTGGGTGGGTGTGTGTGTGTCAAGTTGACATAACTTGACACACACACACACAAAGTTCATTTGAAGCACTTGAGTCCACTATGACTGGTAGCTGTCACCTCATATACACCCATCCCCACTGAATCCAGCGTCTCAACCTGGCAATTGAAATAATTTGGAACAAACGCCCTCGGCAGGCTGACACGTCAACAGGCCTCAGCTGTTTCGAAGCCTTTACACTGACAGAGGACACATGTTTGTCTCCTTCATATTGACATTTGATACCAACATGAGATCGGGCCTGTAGCGATGGATGAGGGCGCAGAGGGCCAATCCGCTCTTCCATGACATGGTCAGGTCCATGACGTTGACATTCCTGTATCCCTCCGTCTGTCTCTGGCACCAGTTTAGCAGCTTGCTGGATCTGGCGATGGATTCTGTGTTGCAAAAATGTGGAGAAAGTGTGTGAAACAAGCCAACGCAGCTGTCCTCTAGGGAGTTTGGACTCATGGGTAGAAATTCTAAATTATTGCTAATAGCGCTGTATTTCTTGTTGGCAAAGGGCAGGAAAGGGTGGGATAGGGACAAATCTCACAGACTTTTTTTCCCACCCAGGATCAGGGTCTTTTCATTCATGTTAGTACAATATCTACCTAAAAAAATGAGAAATAATGAATTGGTAGAGGTCAGTGTTGATTGAGATGGGTGGGAGTTGTTGGGCGCACAACCAAAAGGTTAGGAAACAATGCAGATCCTGTAAGGAACAGTTCTGAGAACTCCTTAGAGGGAAGCATCATGATTGCCACGTTAGTACACGCAACAGAAAATCCTCAGATGTTTGGCAGAGGGTCCATCCACATCCACATCCTTCGTTCCACAACTCATCCAAAGCTCACACGCTTAATTCATTCACAGCGGCAAACAGTCCGCAACTGTTAAACAATGAACATAAATCCCCTCAAAGCGACACCATGCATGAGGACTTTGTTACCTTGCAACTGCTTGTCAAGCAGATAATTTTCTAGAGTAGAAATAGTTTGTTATTACATTTCGTCAATCATCCGAAAGTGATGTTCAACACACTGGCGCAGCGCTAATAAAACACCGTTTAGCATTCGCTAATTTAGCAAATTTCAGTATTCAGTGTGATGCTGGAGAGACTGAGCGACTGCAACAGCACTCACCGTTCCGGGCCAACTTGGGTGTCGACGCATTGATGACATTCTCGATTTCGATGCGCATCTCCCTCGCCTCTCCTGTGTCGACGAGATGCCGCACCTGTAACCCGCCAATCATTACTGCAACATGTCACAAATCAAACACACTAAACCGCTAATGACATTTTCATTTTAGTCATCACAAATGCCACTTTCACTGTTTTAAGCACCAATTACGCAACAAATGAAATTTCAATTGTTTCACCCGTGAAAAGGTACGCAGAGCAAATGGGTGTACGCACACACACACCTGATTGGGCCTGAGAAAGTTAAGGCTAACGTTGGGGTAACGCGTCGTTGGGTCCAAGCTGTACTGGCTGAAGTTTTTGCTGACGTTCTCCGGTGTGGTCTGTGGTAGCAGACGGTAGATGCTCTCCCTGAAGCAGAGGGTGGGAAATGCTGAATCAGTGAAACATCTTCCGCTTTGGGAAATTCAGACAGCTGAGATGGAAAAATCAAAGTCTGAGGAGAGCAGACGGGTGGCCATGGCAACAGGGGAAGAAGTATGATGATATCACTAGAGAAGAGCGAACGAGAGCTGCAGCCAAACAGAGACAGATTCACATTCCACTTCCTACATCCTACGAGAGCCTCTTATCCCATTAGTATCAGCAGAGGTGGGGCTGACGCCTGAACACAGACACACAGGCACACACAGACACTCACACAGAGAGACACACGCGCATACACACACTCACGCGCGCAGCACCCACACATACACACACACGCGCGCACACTTCCTGGTAAAGCACTTAAGATAAAAACTGTGTTCTCAAGAGAGAACATGGCATGTGTGTGTGTGTGTGTGTGTGTGTGTATGGAGTTACTAGCACGGCTGTGTTAAAATGTGTGGGAGTTAAAGTGACATAGTGAGCCCTGGCTTGCGCGGCTGCGTGTGTGTGCGTGCATGTGTTATTATTTCCACTCCCTCACCTCTCTGCCAGCACCTCCAGAGGCGTTTTTCCCTGAGCCCAGCTCCTCACCATCCAGCCCGAGTCCATGGCTGCTAGGAAACCGCGAGCGATGCCCGTGCCCATGGGCCAGAAGGGCTGAGGACGGCCAACGGTAGATGAATGAATAAATGAACGTAGAATAACCATCCATCCATCCATCCATCCATCCATCCATCCGTTTTGTTTTCTCACCTCCAGCAGACTGTCTCCCACCAGCGCCACCAGCAGCTTGTGGCCGTTGCGTTGGCGCACCATGGCAGCGTTCTCCGAGGCATACATGCAGGTGAAGTCGAACATGGCAACGTCGGGCTGGCCGTAGTGGTTGATGGCAAAGTCCAGAGCGGGCAGCTGGTGGTTAGTGGAGAAATCCGCCGCCTCGACGGCATAGGACAGCAGGGCGGCCTGGTCCACGTTGGCCCGGGACAGCAGCAGCTCGGTGTCGGCGTAGTCCTGCCATGACGAGAAGAAGAGGGAGGTGAGATTAGAGCGAGCATATAAACTTTCACCTCACCAGCAAACATGAGAGGGATCGTTTACATCCTCTTAACATCCTGTTGTATGATCTCGCAAAAATCTAAAAAATGCAGTGATGCAGTTTGTAAGAGATCTATGAGGAAACACTGTGCTGTATTATTAACACACACTTTCATCTGGGAATTCATTTTGCCAGTGTTTACTCTGTGGGGTGTGCCATTAGGGGTTCAGAGATTACAGAAAACTCAGGAGAAATGTGTTATGACAGAGACATGACAAATGGCAATAATTAACACGTGTGAGGGGAACAAAATTACATTGCTGTAAGCTGGGGAAAAGACTTCACAAAAACTGGAAATAAAATCATGTCCCTGTCATGACTTCTCGTCTTTGCCAGGACGAGTAGTTCTAGTTCCGAGCGTCTGCCCAGTGCAGCGTCAGATCCCCGAGTGAGCCGACAGTTACATTCCTCCATCCCTCTGCCCCCCCCCGGCTGCCTGTTGGGCAGCCCACTCAGTGCCTGGCTGCTGGTGGTGTGCGAGCTGAGAGGAGAGGCGCAGAAGGTTCCGAGTGAGCGCCGCCTGACGAGCAGTGTCCTCGCCAACCTCTCTACCCCTCCTCCTCCCTTTTCCCAGGAGCAGCACACAGTCATTTCCATGGCTATAAAAGGATCTGCCCAGGCCAAGGGATTTAAAAAGGGAAATTTCCAGAGGTCACCCAGCTAGGTTTGCTCAAATACAAGATACCTGCTGGCTACGTATCACCTCTGGCAACAGGTGTTGGTGTGAGCCAAAAGAATGTCACCCTGTTTCTGTCACTACCTGACAGGTTATTTATGTGTGTTCCTGATGGCCATGAGCAAAAAAGGGCTCATCACCCAAGAAAAAAAAGACATATAAAAAAATGTTAGGTCCGACCATTGCAGCGCACTTAAGGTCGTCTTTTCTAATGACGACAGATGTGCAAAAATGTTCCCACTTTCCTGTGGAACAAGGCAGAGAGGAAACCGCCTCAGCCTCAGAGTACAGAAAGGGTGATTCAGCCGCCAGAGTGTTCCTGAACACCACTGGCAGCATGAGACTGTGAAGACAGACGCAAGGCAAAAACAGATGAAATCACACGCTTAACATACAGGCAGAGAGCGAGAGAGAGAGAGAGAGAGAGAGAGAGACGGAGACCGACAGCGACAAAGGGAGGGACGTGCGATGTGTATTTGTGTTTATTCTCAACAGGGAAAGACAGAGTGAGAGATTCAGTCACACACACCCCTAAACAAAACACCCTGGCGTGATCACTCACATTTAGAATGACTCCTTTCTCCAATAGGCTCTGTTTTTTGGCAGTCATCACAAAGTAGTGTGTGTCGTCCTTGTAATAGACGATGTTTTCCAGGTCAATACCTAAAACAAAAAAGGCAACAGAGAGAAAGACGCATTGTTACAATCCGAAAACACGACTTGCTGCGCCTGTACCGACTGTGCGACTGGCTGTCAGGTAAACGGGACCATTGGAGGACAAGCGGCGATTACATGAGCCACAGCACAAACCCAAAGCCCCGGGGACATTGTCATGTCAGCAGGAAACTGCAGCCGACTTGGCATGCAACCCCACATAAGCATTTTAATTGGGGGGGTCAGGATCTTTTGTTTGCCATTTTTTAAATGACACATCCTTGGGACAAAAGACTGAGGACAGGATTTCTCAGGAGACAGCACTATTCCTTTTTTGTAAAATCCATTGCGTTGTTCGGTTTGCAGACGCATCAGCAGTTTCACGGGGAAAAGTAGGCAAAAGACTGAATCCGCCTGACCAGGTGTGCTGCGCAAGCAGACCTGTCAAGCCACCTCATATCACAGCAGGTGAGATGTGTGGTTGGTTATGTCCAGATCGTACAAAAAAAAAGTTTAGAGCTCCATGGCAAACAGAGAGGAGAGCAAATGCCTCACAGACAGCAGTTAGAACATCAGGTAGGTCTTAGGGTTGCGGTCCTACATTTCAGACGCTGTCAGAATTCTATCACCGGGGCGCTAAATGGGGCTTCAGCAGACATCTCATAGCGTCATCGGTGCGAACGGCTAATTTTGATTTGGCGACCACAGATTTCATCAATCACATGAAAACAGATGTCTCCATCAGCCGTGACTCACTTGTAGCTTCCCGCAGGTCCTGGAAGAACTTTTGGTTGAAGATGAACGCCACGCCGCTGATTTCTTCCACCTTGGCCTCTGCCGTGGTGTTCCTGTTGATGAAATTAGCTGTGATGGCAATGGCGAGTTTGCCCCGGAACTCCTTGCGTCGAAACCCTGTGGGGGCGTGCAGACAGGATGGGACACAAAAGTCAGGAGTCTGTGGTGTTGACAGCTTAAATCAAACATTGTGCAGAAACACTGATCATAAAGCTGTGTTTGCACCTAGCATCACCATCATTGCTTCAAAGAACCCTTCAAACAAAGCGATATGTGATCACCATAAATGCAAACAGATGTTCTTTGCCAATCTAAACTGATTTCTCGCTTTGCAGGCTGAGTGCCCATAGTTCACGGTCATTCCACAGAGAGTTTTGACGCTTCCTCCGTTGGACGCAACCGTGATTAGAGAACAGAAAGAGAGATTATGGCACTCCACACGGCAGGGGCTCCCCGTGACATGGAGGCTGACTGCCAGACCCAAACACTGACAAGACAATCTAACAATTCTTTTTGCAGGAGCCCTTGCTTGTTGCAAGACAGCAGATACAAGCACGTGTACAAGTAAAGAAACCTGTGGGGCAGATGTGAGCAAACACTTAGCGCATTTATGTGAGGAACAGAGTGACGTAGGCCGACCAATTAGAGCTACAAGTAAGATCATACTACTCTGCACGATATCCCAGTCAACTGGTGTAGACACTGAAACTTTCTACGGTCACTGAAAACATCTGCTGCTACTCAGCCAATGTGTTTGTGTGTGCTTGCCTGGTAGTGTGTTCCTCCTCCCGTCTGCTCCGATGATGACATCAAACTCCAGCTCGTTGACAGGGTGTGTCCTTGGGTGGACCTCAGCCCTCCAGCCGATCCCTGAGAAAACAGCGAGTGTGTAATCAGACAGCAATGCAGCAGCGAGTCGAGCAAAAGCCGAGGAGCTTGGCGTGTATTAAGCTCCTGCGCATCCAGGACTGTTGCGACTCACTGTCAGTTTCTTGGTCTTCAGGGGGCTCGATCAGACCTTTGAACTCCACGTTGACGTGGATTTCAATGCCAAGGAGGAGAGCCATTTTCAGAAGCATGAGTTGAAGCTGACGAATACCTTCAACAGAGGGATAGAGATGAGCAGGACTCCCAAAAAATACAGCTGACAGTAATCACAACCTTATCCTCCACTCACTGATATGATCGATTGCACCAGCACAGAACTTTCCATAGAACTTCTTGGCCCCGAGGCCCCTGAGGTCCTGGATGGTGAAGGGCCAGAGGTGTAGCACATTGTTTCTGGAGAAGGCATCTCTCTTCTCCAGCAGCACCACTTTAGCCCCCAGGAAAGCGAGCTCGATGGCTGTGCGCAGCCCGCACGGCCCCGCACCGATGATCAGACACTGAGGGTAGCAGACGAGGACATGACACCATTGCCCGCAAACACAGCAACTGAGGTTGAGGACCTCCCCAAAGGTTCTTTTGTTTGCTGGCATACCTTTGAGTTGGCACAGGCGCGTCCCTTCTTGTACTCTTTTTGGCAGGCTCTCTTGTCCAATTTGGCCCAGAGCGCCTTGGCCTTCCAGTAGTTGAGTTTACTTTTGAGCTTGTGGTAGAAGATCCTGCTGTCGTTGGGCTTGACCTCCAAGTGGTCACACAGCTCTTGGAAGGCCTTGAGCGTGCCCTTGCACGTGCTTGCCTGGACAAAGTTGTCAAACAGGATGTGGGACTGGTTCGCCCCATCTCCTCTGCTTGCTCCCACGCCGCCATCCCCCATGGTCCAGACTCACACGGGGTTGAGAGCGCCCCTGTCCCACAGTTAGGGGTCTCTGGGTCCAGCCTCGGCCCCCGCGAATAGCCTCTGTGGAGGAGGGCTCTAACTGCCGGTCTCAGGATTCCTCATCCTGCCACAAAGAAGCAGACAGATTACAGTTTTCAGTTTCAAAGTCACGTAGTGTGTAAAATTGTACCACATGCAGAAAGGCAAACACACAAGATTACAGCTTTTGACTCGCAGAGAATGATATCAAGACTGTCCACGTCCAATGTAATCAGCCGTTTGGATTATAGGCCAAGACGGATGCAAGGAACTACGTGGAGATCGGCTCTGACACGTTCCTCGTTTGAGAGCTCGCTCAAGGAGGAGCATGCAGCACATGGAGGCGTTCCAACACCGTAACAAATCCACTGCAAGAGCTCCCAAACCTTAAGTAACCCCTCTGCCCCCGCCAGACACAGGAAGGGCAATGTACTCCGTAGCAAAACAGGAAATGCACAAGACAGGCGCAAGTGTGTACACACAGTATATCTAGGCATCGCACGCGCACACACACACACACACTAACACACAGTTCTAGTCACAGGAAGTCCTCACAATTACTCCTATACCACCATGAATCGAAACACAATCCTGGTCGCTCACAAACATTGTGTGCCAACAGTGCAGCTACGTGAGTCAGGCAGGCCAAAGCTGGCAACAGTCTGGCGTGTTTGCTGAGATCTCTGGCCTGCTGGCTTGTTGTAACATCCACAGAGCGAGAGTTGGCTCCTGCTGCTGTTTTACCTGCTAAGACATGCAGCACCGCGGCTCTGTGTGCTCTGCCCCATAGGGAGGAGAACATTCTATCTGGCCTCCACGGCTCAGCTGACGCGCCTGGAATGTGCGGCTGCTCTCCGAAACTGCTTTTTTGTACAACCACCTCACTAGCCGAGCTGAGCGCAACCTTGTCCGATCTCGTCCGTCTGCAGAGTAATGTGGTCTCTCAGCGTTGGGTTGCCGGGGGGCGATGGTGCAGTAACCTGCCTTGCTTTTGTTCAGATGTGCACAATGGCGCAGCAAACAGGATCCTTTTACCAAGGTTTCCATACGTAACACTCGAGGGAAAGTCAAAACGGAAAAAAAGGTTTGTAAGGAACCCATTTCTGAAGTCCATTTCTCTTTTCCAGCAGATATTTGGATATTCACACAATGCTTTCTGTGTGTGTTCTTCAGGATTTCATTCTCTATTGAATAACGCAGTCACTCTGTAGTTTCCTGGGTCGCAAGATCATAGGATCTATCAAGTACCTTCCTACCTACACGGCTGGTCTGTCTCTACAAAAAAAATACAGAGAGTGAACTCAGTACTTCACCATCCAGGATGTGAAGTCAATTCATGGAGCGCTTAGCTCCCGGTGGACACACATGATGAAGGAGCGGCAGGCACAGAGGTCAACCGGCCTGCTATTCTCACACTGCCAACTCCTCTCCGCAGTGGAAACAATCAGCTGTCTCAGGCTTGGCCTCAGTCCACCAGAAACCGCAGTGCCAGCACATAAAAAGGTCCACTTAGATAACTAGCTACACCCTTTTCTCCATCCTCGACGCCACCCACACTCACAGACAAGACACATGCAATGTGGCTGAGTCACAGATGTGAATTACACATTTAATGGCGGTGGAATCACTGCGTAGAAAAGACCGATTTAGTCATCCATTACACGCAAACGGCCGCTTTTGGATTCGACCGATTGTTTTCATCTGAACAATACAACAGGAAGGAATGAGCTCGCAAATCATCAACATACCGTAGAAGGCCATGGATGGTTTCATAGGGCTGAAAAGGAGAAGAGCAAAGCCGTGTGAAAACAAGCACCCCGGCCTTTGCACTCAGATCCTAGAGAAGCCTTTGGAAGAACACACACTTAGAGCCATGAGACACACCGGGATGTGTGGGACAAGGCCACACATAATGGTTTTTGCCCCCCGGAAATATCTCACTTGCTGTCCTCATATTTGGCGGGGACGGGAAGGGGACATTTTCCAAACTGTACGCAGAAGTAGGTCACACGTCGAGGGAATGCAGACGTGAGGACAGCATCCCTGCTTTGCACATGACTGTGGAAGCCAGCATGAAATATTTAGCACACTTTAGAGCCTTTGAAGGGAGGAGTCGGAGGGCGGTGGGGGGGCAGGTGGGGGTTCTTACAAGCACTGGCTGACTGACAGGCTGTGTCACACATCTGCCTGCATAGGCTGCCAAAAGATCCTGAAGAACAAGCAGGTCACACGCCACGCGGGTGTCCCTTTTACGACCGCAGTAAAATCATCACGCTGAGTAGGCACTTCCCGCAGAGACCTGTGTGTAAACCCCACCAGGAATGCTATGCTGATTGGTATTGAGGGATTCCACAGATCAAGCTTCACAGTGCTTAAAAGATAAAAGGGGCAAAAATCCGATTGCTATTGTCACTCGAGATAATAACCGGGTGCACACCACAACAATTTGTTGCTCTTTTGTTGCCTGGTGTGTCACTGCTCTGTGAGTCAAACTTGTCAACAAACTATGACACATGTCTAACCTTTCCACATAAAGTGGGAAATCTTGGAATATTCTTAATAATCAATACATTTTATGGTGTTGTCCCTGCATGAACATGTATTATTGACGAGAAGTGGACCCTTAAGGTTGCGCTGTGGCTGATCCGTCACTCCACCAAACCCCACCGAGTGTCCCAGGGAGGAGTGAGGCCCTCAGAAGTTGACTAGATGAATTCTTCCACCCCCGATGTGGGCAACTATGAAAGAGGACAGATCTGCAGCATGTGGCTCGGCGCGACATCTGGATGAGCAGTGGGATTTCACGCCCTCACAGGCATTGCACACATGCATACCTCACACACTGACTCTCCAACCACACCAGTGTGCACGCGCACGTGCACGCACACACACTGGATATGGCGTGCCTCAGATTTTTCTGGGTTGCATTACATCATCATGCAGTCTAAAAATAGATATACGAGGCGACGAGGCTTCATGTTGGAACCAGTGGTTTTATCTGCACACATTAACAGCTGTATTCAACACGGATTAAGATGTTGTTTTCAAATAATCGCTTGTTTGGTGTGAAAACAACATGAGGCCACAACTGACAAAAGTCTTAGAGGATTCAGGTTTTTTTTTTACAAAAAAAAGACAAAACAATCCCAACAGGAGAAATAAAAGCTCAATTAGTGTAGACTAAATTTACATCTGTTGAATGATTTGTCAAGTAGAGACAAAACTTCCCCCTCAAAAATGTTACAACTAATGCATAGTTAACAAGAAACTGTTCTCCTGGGCTACACTCAATGCCGCAGCATTCCATTTTTCTAATCTGGTCTCAAATTAACCTCAAGGACAGGCCGCTGAGCCAAAGATTACACAAGTAAAACACAAATATCCCAAACAATTATTCCCAGTTCAGATGAGTCTGTCCAGACTTTGGCTTTCTGGATGACTGATGATAATGAACACCCTTGAGATTACAACAAAATACCATAATGCCAACTTGAGCAATCATGCTTGACAGCAACTGGGAAACATGGACATTGTCCTCTCCCTATCTGCTCAAAGCGGCACATCATGCCAATTTTACCACTCCTGCTGCCTTTGGACACCAGCTGCATTGTGATTACTCTTGGCAGTCAATGACATATCAACATGGTCCCACACTCAAATGATAATTGTTGGAAAGGTCGAAACGACATTACAGCTGCTGCATCAATTCTAGCGCGATGCAGCAGCAGGTGCACTGCACTCAGGAACTTCCAGTACAAGATAGAAATAGATCATTAAAAACCACCTAAGATGAACGTTTCCCTTTCTCACAGCAACAAGTTACAAGTGACAATTAGCCGTATATACTGTAATTCTTTCATAAACCAGGTTTGTAACATGACAAAAGCATCATGTAGACCACTATGCTGTACCCAGCCTTGCCATAGATGCAGAATGTTAGTTACATGGATTAGTTGGACTGATAAAACCAGGCTATCAAAAAACCCAACACACAATATTAAGGGGGAATTTCAGAATATTGAAGTGGTATTAATAGAATAGAATCCTTTATTGTCACTGTAACATTGTTTCCAACATCACTGTCAAAATTCACTTAGAACTCCATGTGACAGCAATAGCAGTGATAACAGCAATAACATACTAAGAATCAAGAAACTGTACAAAACTGCAGTACACATATTTAAAAAACTGTAACAAGCAAAAAAACAAAAATCAAAACATAGTGTAAAGTGACTCTCGCATAAACTGACTACTGCAGTAACAGTGACTGTGCACCCCTCTGGTCCGTAGTGCAATGGATGGTTTTGTGTGTGTGTGTGTGTGTGTGTGTGTCTGTGTGTGGTGTCATAACACCAGAGTGACAAACAACAAAGTAGAATCCCTGTCCTAACAGATGTGCTGCTGTAACATTTCTGACAAGTTATTGTGGGGCCAAATGATAAATGAATCAGATGTGGCGCTCTTACCAAAATTACCGTGACTCTAATGTTAGAGCGCTGCAATCACGTGGACACACACCTTGAATAAAGACTGCGCGCGTAGTAAAGGAAGCGTAAAGGTTGTTTTGTTCTTTTAGTTATTTTTTTTGGTGTGTTTTGGTGAGAGCGCAGAGGCCAGTGGCTTTAGTCGCTTTGCACCGCGCCTTCGTACTTAAAGACCGCTGAGTGACGCCTTGGACGCTTTCGCGCTGTCCAGAAACTCTGGACGGACGCGCGCTTATGACGTCAGTGCGTTTGGCCGTGTACGCCGTGATCTGCCTATTGGCGTGGACAGGCGCAGTCCTGCATGTGTCCGCAGCGCGATTTAAGGGCGCCTCTGACAATGGAGTGGAAAGAGGACAAACAATTATAATTACTATTGTTTCACTGTAACTTCCTTGGCTGGTTTGGTTTGTGCCCCTGCACCTGTAATGACGGTCTGTGTGCGTGTGTTGTGTGTGTGTATGTGCAAAAAAAATACAAAATGCCAGATTCTTCGAATACCTTCCTCCTTAACAGTAGATAGTAAACTAAATTTACCCTGATAAACATTTAGAGCCGAAAGCTAAGGTTTTAGAAACGCATATAAAAACACACATGCAGATCAATACAAATACCAATAAAAAGAGCTATGCTACATCTCTCTCCAGCGGCAGGAAATTTTCCAGACTGCACGATCAAAATACTAACCGGCAGATGAATGCATAAGGCCTTTGTCAATACGTCATATATATCTGTCCCCCTGTTGGCCATCTTGAAAGTATCCGCTGCCTCAGTGGTGCATCATCTGTCTTTGTATTGACACAATCTTGCTGAAACATCACACAGCTGACAGGTTCGATACAAATCACTGCGGCTGGCGATTTGTATTGAACGACTGAAGGTCTGGAGGTTAGAGGGCAGTAAGAGCAGATGAATAGATTGTAGAGCCCCAGCCATCTCAAAACTGAAAATGCTTGTCATATTTGAGATGCCCCAACGTATACTCTGAGGTTTACCAAATACAGAAACCAGTGTAGCTGTTAACACTTCTGTGAGGACGTCTTCTCAAAAACTATAGTCGCCAAAAAGAATAATGAACAATTACAGTCTTCATACCATCACAACATCTCACTGGAAAAACTCACAGCAGTTAAATACAGCGGCGCTTATGAGGCACATGACTGTGTTTTAATTGTCCATTACCCAAAGAAACCGCTGACATTCTGCAGCAGCAATTGTATCATTCATCTTGACTCGTCCCTCTTCAGTTTGTCTGGGCAATGTTGACGCATTTGTATCTATTAAAAGGCACATCAGCAGACAACAGACCCGACCACAGGGTACACAACTATTTGTTGACTGAAAGTCGACTAGCTCCTGGCAGAGAGCATCCCCCAGACCATCTGGCTTTTCCTCTGCTTCTGATAAATAGGCCGCAGAGCCAATTTTAGCAGCCACGGATGATTTGAATTCCCAAAAAAGTGCACAGAAGAACGCGACCACTGCGCCAACATTCTCCACATTTTGCGGTGCCCCTAATCAACTGCTGGGTGAAACTACTGCATTGGCAAATGTGTAATGTGTTCTTACGAAGACAGAAAAAGAGCAAATGCAGAAATTGTGCCTTCATTACATCGTGGTAATACAGAGAACTGTGATCATTCATATTTTCTTATTTGAAAATCTGAAGGACTTATGCCTGTGGGATTTTGTGTTGGCCTTTATATTCTCTGAAAAGATGAGTGCAATGTCCCAAACATACCAAAGCTTCACTGCTTCTTCAATTTACAGACTAAAATCGTCACATTCCAAAAATGGCAGAAAATTTGTGATGGGCTGGTGACAAGATAGATAGACAATATAGATAGATGATATCAAAACTGTACAAATCTAGATAGAAAACAAAATAAGTCACAAGTCTGCAACACAAAGGACATCGTCTTTCCAGGCATTTCCCACTGAACATCTGTGTGAGGACCTGCCAGGACTTGTCACTGCCATGTCATTGAGGAATCCTCCTGAATTCCGGCTTCTCCCACCATAATGGCTGTCATAACAACATTAAACCCAGACGCCAAGGTTATGCAACGGCAAAGAATCACAAACCACAAGCGATAAGGGACAATGTAGCAACACTCAAACTCAACTACTCCGGCTGGAGCACTATCAGCAGCCTGCTGTGCAATCCAGGCCGCAGATCTGGCCCGCAACCTCCGGAGATTTTGACATTTGACTACCTGATTGGTTTGCATAGCTCAGACTGGAGTTTGCAGTCAGATGGTGGCGTGTACGTGATTACTCACACTGTCCCTCTCAGGAAAGCGTAATATGAGAGCGGCGAGCAGACAGAGTCAACACAGACCAGTATCCAAGGCCGAGTATTGACCTCTCTGCAATGGGGGCCATGGGAGACAAGGCATCAGCAGGCAGAGTGGCAGATACACGCAGATAAGTTTGCTACAGAATGAAACACTAATAAACAACACCGGACAGGAAATCGTTCTGTACGACATCACAGCATGTCCGGCCCGACATAAAGAATAAACACATTAAAGTGATGTCATCGTGTCATTTTGCATAAAGACACAAAGGATGACGGACAGCAACACGCACAGCTGAGCCAGACCAAACTGAGCCACTCCAGACAACACAGGACGTGCTACTAGGCGGCGTGTTTCTTGCTCTGTAGGATCATGGGAAAATGCTGTGCGACCCGTGTCTGTTGTTTTAGCACTACCCACTCCCCCCATATTGATTACAAAGCCAATGTTTTAACTGCAGAGAGCCTCAGCGAAAGGCCCAAATTCCCTCAGTCGGACTTGATACTACCGCCATGGGAGTATTGAGACATGTCTCCTCTACTCAGTGTGCCAGTGCTCCTGTAGTCGCAGCGCTGGAAAGGGGTAAAATGGTTAAAATGCAAGACGCAATCAGTCAGACAGGTCCCAAAACAGCCAAAACAGCTCAGAGAGAACCACCAATGCAGCAGCTGCTTAGCAAAGCCATTGAGGGATATAGGACAGTGTGCAACAGCCAGGAAAAGCCTGAATTCCGCCACATCAGCAGCGGGATTCTCCACTGGCAGCGCAAGGGCACATCTGTGAACACCACAGATAGCGATCAGACACTTGGATGGAGGAGACTGTGGACGTCCTGACGTTTTGCCAAGGTTAGACTGTCCCTAAAATCAACTCCTAGCTGCCCATCAGGCAGCAGCAACCTAACCACCCTAACGGCGGAGTGGGTTACATATGACCGAGAGTAGTACTAGAGTGCAGATCCGGATACCTAATCGGATCAAAGTAAACTGAGGAGGACCTAACCTGTTTGGTATGAGGTACGGCCAGTGAGTGCATAACTCGAAAAGTCACAGCAGAAGCGTCATTGTGTGGTGACAAGGTGCAAACAGACAGAGGCAGATCGGTCACACCAAATATGAGCAACCACCCAAACGGCCACGACGGTTAACAAATGTGAGAGGAAAATTCCTGCACGTCTTCACCCTTGAGACAGAAGTCTCCACGTGCAAAGAAAGAAGTGCTAAATGTGTAGACTACCATTTACTTAACATGCAATTCAGCAAACACAATTGCCAATTTGGGCATAAATAGAGTCTCTAAAACAATTGAGTTTCATTGTTCATGTTCCAAGTAGGGCATCTTGACATCTGTCTGTTTCACAATGTCTGTCTTCTCTCCACTGGCCTCTTTCCATGTCCAGTGCTCCTGTTACGCTTGAATTTTCATCTACAGTAATTTTCAGTCGATCAATGTCGAAGCTCAACGAGTAGAGAGTAGAATTGAAAATACTTAAAATGTTCCAGTTATCCGAAACAAAGGATGTCTGAAGTTGAGCAGACCACTGAGGAGGGAGCTGACAAGTTAATCATGTTTTTCACTGGGACAATCATCGCTAAACAGCACACTTTTTAAAACTGCAATCATCAAGCCCTTCTGTGTTTTCATTTTCCAAAGCTTGTAACACACTTATCAGTTTAACTTTTTCTAATATCACACAATCTCCTGATAACAGCTAGAATATCTTGCTCTATGACATGTAAACACCATTAAATAAAGTGTCTTGACATGAAAAGACAATCCTGCTATCACCAAGGCACGATTACTCCGCCCATACTGCAGCCAAGGCCCAGAACTATGAAGCAGCAGCTTTAAAGAGGGCAGAATTCTGCTCCTGCACAGTCAGTGGATTATCATCATTACCAGTCATAATGATGCAGCCCACGAAAACACCAAAAGAAGCCCATAGCACGGTGCTATATCACCATCACCGTAACATTTTGCGCATTCATAAAGCCTCCCAGGCGACTGGTCAGATGAAAGAGCACAAGAACGCTCCAGCACAGCACATCGTTGTGGTTTGTCTGATGCAGGAGCACGGCGACGTCGCCGAATTAGCCGAGCTGCAGACGACATGTTCAGGCTGACTCATGTTCTGGGACACCTTGTTTGATGAGTTCCACAGGCTGCTCCTTTCAAAGGGCAGTCACGAAGCCCTGTCCACACTTCGGCAACTGTCGGATTTAGCATCCGAACCAGAAAAAGCACCCAACTGGGGGCGACCACGTTGCCTCTCCACCCGAGAAGGAATTTGCCTCTTGTTCCGGTAAAGAACAAGGATAAGGTGCTAACACCTCCAACAAGGATCTTTCACACAAAACCAGACAGAAATTGGGAAACATGATTATCTCTGGAGGCACAGCGAGTGCTCGGGCCTGACTTGAGGGGAGGGTTCATACTGTATCTATCAGAGCAGCAGCTGCAAATACACTTCCTAGAGTCTGATAGCTCAAAGGGACAATCAGCTAACAGGTTAAGGGGAATCTAGATTTTTGAATAAGCACTGTCTGAGGTGGCCTGATTGATTCAGGCCATGTCAGGCAGAGCTCTGCATATTAACGCTCCAGGGTGTGTCTGCGCTTTAGACATTAAGAGCGCAGAGACATGGTTTATTATTCATGCCAAGTCTAGGGAGTCAAAAAAAACAGGTGAGGCTCCCTCACAATGTAGAACAGACGTGGAACTTTGACTGTGTGGCGAGGTGGTGCCGTCCATGTCGGCAGTGACTGATGATGGCCATTCTAAAGGTCATCTTTAATGTCCACTGAAGGCCAAGTGCCAGCAGAGGTGGAGGGGCAGGGGCAGGGGCGGGGTTTGACACGTCGGCATTTACACGGTTATGTGTCCCATTTTCAGGCAACAAATCAAAGGTGTGGCGATGGTCAAGCCTGAACGACTTGAACCAACGTCCATAAAACACTCGCTGGCAGGGCCGAGCAAACAGGGTGAGACAACAGGAGTATTTAATAATCGATGCAAAGGACGCAATTGTTTCAGAATTGGTCTGATGTTGTTGCTGCTTAGCCTTGGTTCAGTGAATGACATCACGTCCCCTCATCTCCATCTGCATCACGAGCGCGACTTTATGAGATCCGCAGGATATCACGCGCAAAACGGAACTCAGGACTCCCTCCAGCAGGCAGCTGATGTTCTGTGCATTGAGAGATTAAAACCTTCCTATGCAAATACATTTTGACACACATAACCTGGCGTGTCACTCAGCGCACACAAAAGCACCTCATAGTAGGAACGCCACAGCGGTACGTAGCGTTCAAAGGTTACTAACGGTCAAAACGTGAACGGCCGCATTTTACCAGCCTGTGGAATGCGTTCATGGTACTGACCCACATCTGAGCTACACTGCAGAGGAAACAGCCAAATCTTAAACCCAGAGCAAAGATTAGTGCTGAGATCTAACAGAAGCGAATTACATGAAAACCACGCACCATTTGAGCCAAATGTTCTGCTATTATCCCCCACACCCTGAATCTGTTTAATACCACCCTGTTAAATTCTGTGTATGGGTGGAGAATGTTGGCAAATCTGAGGTCACGGCTACTGACATGCAAATACGATAACTCAAAGCTACTGACATGCAAATAATCAAAACTCAAAGCTGAGGGAGGACTCCAACTTTCCAATACACTAAAAATAATTACCTTACCAATGATAGACAGCCTGTTTATTTCCAGAGCACATTTCCAGTCTTTCTGTTGTTTTTGTCATTTCATCGAGAGCACAGGTTTTCATCCAGGACCTGGCTAAGCTTGAGCAAGCTCATTTGGAAAAGGAAACGTTTGTAGGGCCCATGTGACGACTGACTGCTGGCGAAGAAAAACCTTTACAGCGTGCTGTGAGCGTACGGTTACAGGCATCTCTCCTTTTAGGGTCAAACAGCCGACCGAACCGGGACCGTTAAAAGTGTGCCGAAGTTGGTCTGACACCAGGGGAGTCCGGCGAGCCTCTGATGAATTAGTCACAGCGAGACAACCGCGGGGTGAAAGCTGACAGCTGGGTTACATCCAGCTGTTCATGACACAGCTGGAGCCGGCTTTTGATGACTTCCTTCCCTCTGTCCTTTGCTCCTCTGATGTTGTCAGAGGGGAGTTTGGTGGGGGGGCGGCTGTCAGAGCAGGACTGGAAGTACCTTTCACCTCCGGCAGCCAGGAAGAACACTAACTTACTCTGCTTCAATGCCTCATTAAAACCCACTCAAAATATCCACTTTCCTCCCCGTGGATACACGCCGCACCGATGACTACACTGCATAAACGCGTTCTCCGTTTTGGAGATGATGTGTTGGAGTGGGACGACTCATGGCCGGTTTGGCTATGACATAATAGGGCCACGGAGGATGGAAGTGATTTCCGCTATATTATGTCATTACCAGTCAGCTTGACAGGCCGACGTGGTCGTGATTGAGACCAACGAAATGCTAAGATGGTGCTGAGGAAGAGAGAAGCCACCAGCGTGGCGGATAATGTGGGCGCCTCTTAAAATGGTCTGACCCAGCTTCTTAACATAAAGCCAGACTGGAGTCTTCACCAGTAATCTATGCATTTGTGCCAAGTCAGCCGGCGAGCAGGCAGACATCATCTTCCTGCTCCTCCTCCTCCTCCTCCCTCTGCTTCCTTCTATTCCACATCCTGACCTTATGTGAGGTAACGGCGTTATGATAAAACACAGAGCATCTCGGTAAACATCTGGCTGCTTGGCAGCGAGGCAACAACATCAAGGCAAAGATCTCCAGAAAGAGTCGGGAAGGTCTGACTGGTCAATCAATAAAACAAATGAGCCTATCAATCACAGGCAGGATTAGAGTCTGTCTGGGAGAGACAGACATCAGGATCTTCATGGTGCTTTTGAGAGCAGTTAAATGGGCAGAGCATGAGACAGGCTGAATGTTGGACCAAGGTGCAGCTAGGCCAAGAACCAAGAGCACAAGGTCAAGGAGGGAGACAGACAAAAGACTACTGCAAATGTGCACCACCTCAACGAAACTCTGCTGCAACACAACCTTGTTCAGGAGCAAGTGCCCTATTTTAGCATGACTGGGGTCCAAGTGCATCACTGGTGAAGTCTGCCACTTCGCTAGCAGAATGAAAATGAGAAGCAATAACAAAGAAAAGTATCACAAACACCGCTGCTGGTGTGTAAATAGAGAATCTGCCATGGTCGCAATTATACATTGGCCAGATAATGGGTTGTTTTGCTGGGCAGATGATGAATGAATTCAGGCCACTGAAATGTTGATCTGTAAACAATTCAGAGCAATATTCAGGCGTCGAAATCTGGTTGAAGTTAGAGAAGATTTGAACGTCATCCTGACCCACATACGTGAAAAATGATTGAATAATATCACCATCTGCACTCTTCCCTAGGCATTCCGGTGTCCATGCTAAGGCTAGAAAATACAACAAACCCGAGCTCGGCACTCTCCCATCAAATAGCGTGTAACAGACAAATGCAAAATGTCAGATTTACAACTGCAGAGCGCCCGTAAAAACCATTACATCGTTAGTGGCTCAATCAAACCCAGTAAAGCATGACAGTGGAAAACGTGCATGGAGGAGCAGCGCCAGGATCCAAGGGCACAAAAACAAACAATACACCGCTTTCCAAGCGATCCCGACAAATAATCCCGCTTTACCTCGCTCAATCCGGAATGTTTGCGATTAGTCCACGTGTCGCGTGGTTAAATCCATTCCCCCTCTACGTGGACGGGGGATCTCTCCCAAAGCGTTGTGGTGCTCCCGGTGTTTTATCCGGCTGAGACTTGTTGTGGGAAGAGCGAGCGGGCGGCCACGGCGGAGGAGAAGGCGCAACTTGAAACTGACAGAGGGATAGGACCGAACCATGTCGGCGGGAAGGAGGGGTCGACGACATGGCAATACGCACTGCGTTTGTAAAATTTGACCTCGTTTAAGCGCTTACTCATAATGCAGTAGATTTAGATGTGATAGAATGTCGAGGAATGGGACTATGTGCACATATGTGGGCAGAGGGTTCCATAAAAGTAAAACACGGCGCCCCCTCGTCCCTCCTTGTAGTGGGTCCGTGTGTTTTAACTCATTTTAATCCGATTGGTCTCTTCCACCTTCACGCCGCGGGAGTGGTGCCTTCACGTGGTGTCAGAAAAAATATCACTGAGACGCGATGACCCAAGATGAAAGGTGTGTGAGTAATGAAGCGGTTACCAAGATGTGACGTTTAAACGCTGAGGAACAAATCGCCTTCATACGGCAATGAAAGGAGGAAAATAGTTCTGGGATAAATGCCTAACGTATTGTTTGGACTATTTTACGTGTTAAGTTCACTTTTCATCACCCCAGCGTGTTTGCCCTTCTTTCAACAACTTGTCAACATTAGCACAACTCTTTTATACATGTACTTATGTTTTTGTGCATTGGTGACTTATAACCACTGCATTCTTGAATAACCACAGTGGAGTTGTTAGAATGATGCAGAGGGCCTATGGACTGACTGTCACATGCAACAGCTTTATGGACTCTGAAATCAAACACAAAGACACAGCGAGGAGCAATTCCTCAGCTTCACTGAGTCTGTTGTGTCCAGTTTGTTTTATGGGAACATGTCATTTGAATTTCATTCCCAACGTGTTTGTTTTCTAACAAAGAGTACACATCGTCTAACCAGCGGTTTTAAAGGAGCCGAAGTCTGCCTTTGAGGGAAAACCTCTGACGATTGAGATTCGGGGAAAATTATAACTTTCACATGATGGTTTACACATGACAAAAAAAACAAAAAGAAACAAACAAACAGTAGTTAGTGTTCAGCTGCTGACCATGGACAGAAATACGCAGAGAGCTATTATACCCACTTCAAAAGCGCGACAAGCCTGGCTGCAATTCCACCGCCAGTGTTCATAATAGTACATAACACTAACCTTCAATGAGTATCTCAAATGTGTTGGCCTTTCAGAAGAAAGGTCAATAGCGCACGCGTCATTAACAGAACCAACTCGACTATGAAAGTCACTGCTGCCCCGTTGTGGCACTGCAGGCTCAAGCTGGAAAAACACAACCTGAGATAAAAGGTGTCAGACATGTTCCACAGAGCTCAGGAGTGTGCCGAGTGAGCATCTGCAGAGAATTTGCTGGTAGGTGAGTCTAGAGGAGGAACCCGCCTGCGCTGCTATCAGCTCGCTGCACATTACTGCCTCTCTCCTCCCTGTGCGAGCCCCTGGTGATGTGCAGCGTCCTATCGTCTCCTGACAGTGGACAGATATGCCCGATTGGTGTGTGAGAACCTCTTATGGTGCCATACATAGATTCACTCAGAGCCTCATGTCCATATACGCTAAAGCTACACCGTAGCAAGCGTTAGCATCGCCATTTTCACACAGCCAACTGTCAGTAAAGCAATAACTTAATGTCGAGCCAAAATTGCTTGACAAATAACTTGCATGTCTATGTTTCGGCTCAGTGCTCAATTAGTGTGAAATGACACAATATTACATTGTTGTTACTATTGTTGTTGTGGTTCATTTCAGAGATCAAAAGTTGAGAGTACGCTAGCAAAAAAACTAGATATTATAAAAACTAGAATGTTTCTGCTTTGGCACAATGGTCAAATGGTAATTTTCATCCAAGTGGGAGTAAATTGCAGCTGAGAGGACCGGTGCGGTCATTATGGGGACGCTAAATAGGCATTACTGTAACACCAAATTACCATTGCCCCCTATTAAATCCAACTCATGAGGATTAGCTACAGGGTGGATTTAGAGTTGAGGGCCGTATACATAATTCCGTTTCTAAAATGGCTTTGTAATGCTTTCTCGCAGGATGCTGGAAAAAACATTAGCCCTCTAACTTCTTCCTGTGGAGCAGAGAATTGCAGCTCTGTGCTGCAGCGTAGCTATCTAAGTGCATTAGTGCTACGCTAATGTCCGCAATTTCAAAGGCACAAGTAGGGTTCAGTCATTCAAGTTGGTCAGTTAGGCCCCGAGCAGGAAAACGATCCGACGTCTAATTTCAGACTCAGCGGTTCACTGCTCCTCATGTAACAGAGACAGACGAACTAACATCGACAAAGCGCCGCCACCTCACGTGCTTCCTGTTGTGGTCATATTGACGGGAGCTTCCAAAGTTTTGTCCAGGACACACGACCGTGTTTGGACCGTGAGAGGCGTTGCTCTCATCCTGCCTCCACAAGAACCTTTCACATCCAAGCCTCAGCGAGGACCAGCCGAACACGCTGGCCCACTTTGGGATTTGCACAAATTTCACTAATTACACAACCCTCAGGGGGGCACGTGAGATGTCAACTGACTCCCAGTGTGAGAAAATGAGAAGAACGTGTGGAGGAGTAGGCGCGGGCAACGGGAGATTAGGATTTAGCTGCACAATGAGTTGCTCCTGGCCCTGCCGAGCTCATAATACGTTATAGAGAAAAAGAGTTTCGGCAGGTTATGAAACAGCCTCTAATTTGCCACGAGCGCCTGGGTTTCCACCACGCCTCTGCTCCCCAGCGGCTGTTTGTCATCGCCTATTCATCCGGGATCAGTTGAGGCCGACAGATGCGTGCAGACAAAAGATGCGTCTACCTAAGGTGAGGCAGGCAAACACATTCCCGGCGTGACAAAGGAATTAGGCTCAATTCCTGATCGCCCGCTTAAGACACGACTACTGTGGACTATGTGGACGGGCGACGTTTGTTCAGGGACGGTGATGATAGAAGGGTCATAGGACTTACTGTGCAGGAGGAGGGAAGACGAGGAGGCGCAGACGTTGCTCTGAACAGGATCTGTCCTTCTTCCGCTCTGTCCCTCCCTCCCTCTTCCCCACTGTCTGTGCCTCTCCTCCCGCCTTCCTCCTCCTCTTCTCCTTCCTCTCCTTCTTCACCCCCTCCTTCACACTACAGCAAGATGCTGCCTGGACCAGCGCGCGTTGTCATGGCAACCAGAGCCCAGAGGCAGAAGGAGAGGGTGCGGGGAGGGGGTGACTCTCACGTGACTGGCTCCCTTGGACCGGCTCCTGTGTGCCGATTGGTCAGATGGTTGGCGTGGAGAGGGGAGGAGGGAGGAAAGAGGCGGATGGGGAGATGAGGTGAATGATGTCACACACCCACGGGCTTGCAAATGGGGGGATTTCTTCAGGGGACACACACACACACATAATTGGTGCTTTTCTAAGCTCATCGCGCTGTTTGTTTTGGCCCAGGTTGTGCTTGAGCGGACTGATTGACAGTCCTCACTGTCTTATTGTGTGCCTGGCTGACTGACAGGGTGTCTGACTCACTCAAGCTGATCAGCTGTTTCCCACATTGATGAGCTGCCCTTTGGAAAGCGGCAGTCGCTGCAGGACGCCCTGGGGCCGACACGCAGAAGTAAGGTAACCGTTAAGAGACATAATGCTACTCCATATGTAGCAGCTTGACCCCCCGGCCGGCCCCACAGCACAGGGAGAGATGAGGGTGTTAGCTGGGGCTATTTCTAGAGCTGCAGAAGCCAGAAAGATGGATCGCTGCTGCAGAGCCACGGTGTGTGACCCTCAATCCAGTGTGCAAATACAGGATGCACATAAAAATGATGCAACGCTGTGGCACGCGATGCAAGACAAACAGCCACATTCCACATTGAGAGAGCAACACCTTGCGAGAAAAATAGCAGCGACAACAGGCACCTGAGGCACAAAGGGGGGCCCCACTAAGTCAAGCAATTACAGGGAAATAAAAAAATTGCCATGAGATTGTTTGTTTTCAGGATATATGTCAGTAATCCACCACATTCAGTCTGGATAAAACTGGCCACCATCTGGTTTTACCAGCTTGTTTTTTTTTATGTCTTTTTACCACAGTGTCTTCTGTCAGATCGATTATGTTACAGCACATTAAAAGCATTATTGATTCAGTCAAATCTGCGGTGGAAGAAGTTGCTTTCAATTTCCCAGAATGCCATGTGCTGGGGATCCCTCCCTTGTCCCCATCTGGCACAGAACTCTGTCCGCTTGGATCAGACCAGCCGCTCCGGCATACCGCTGGGCGGGTCCATGTATTATACAATGAGGTTTCCTCTGACGCTGCGAGTGTGTGGTGGGAATATGAGTATTATCAATAAAACATTCTGCGTTACCTTAGAGGACTTTTGTTTCTCGGGCACGAGCTGAGACCATCCCAGCACAAACATTATGCACGTCATAATTCTGCAAAAGCTTTCCTGATGCGATGTGGAGAACCTCACTGAGGTCGCAACCGCAGTGCTGCTACATCAACAGTTTTGAAATATTGATACTTTTGATGATTCCATGAGAAAAATACCTCCGTCCAAAATAGTTTTAGACAAACAGCAGCTACTCAGTTAGCTGGTGGGAGATCAGGGCCCTGCTCAAGGACACCACAGCCTCGTTTAGGAGCACCCCTGAATCAAATCTGCAACCTTGAGGCTTGCTGGGCTCCTCCTGCACGCAAGCACAGACACACACACACACACACACCATTTAACAGGCCGAGGCCATGATGAGAGCAGCAATAGCGTCAAGCTCGTTGGCCCGTCACGGCTCGCCAGTGAGTCACACAGAGGAGGCGGACGAGGGGACGGCCACTGCAGCAAAGAGGCACCGCAGAGGACCTGTGGAGGCCCAGAATCTTCTCCTGAGCAGCACATGGAAATGTCGGCAAGGGGATTTCACACTGTGTTAGACAACAAATATTGCAACTCCAATATTCTGTGTTGGAGAAGGAACGCGGGGAGCTACAGGCTGAGGAGAAGTTCCTGCTGCTTTTACCCTGTTAGCCAGCAGGAAAGGTGCGTTGAAAACTGTTCAAGTTTAAAATTTCGAGGAGACACTCCTGCACACAGTCTCAGTGACCCCAGCTCACAGCTGCTGCTGGTCTCAGCTAGTCGTATGTCAACATGTAACATGTTGGCGGTCACATGGTGCTAGCGGCCAATCAGAACAGAGGGAGCTTTGCAGACTGTGTGGGTGTGTGTTTGCATGTGTGTGTGTACATGTTTGTGGTCATTGTCCATTATATCCGCAGGCAAAATTGTGTTTTGATCTTGAAGCAACAGGAAATGTTTTCAAAATAGTCCTCCATATGGAGAGGACACACCTTATATACACACACACTTAGCAAAGATCTGAGGTCATCATGAGTTTCTCCACAAAATTTGCTGAAGCATGAATTAATAGAAAAATAAAGCAATGGACCCACAGCGAGTCAAGCCAGCTGCCCTCCAACGTGGAGGCCATTTGTTTTCACCCTGAGCCCAGATGAAGATCAACAAGAGAGATATTGAAAGGCATCCTCCCACAACCGCCGGAGTCGATTGGGCCGCTTGGATCCAGCCTGAGTGGATCTGCAACATTTAATTTCCTGCTGAGCCAGAGGAGCTTAAACGCCACATCAACCAACCCGGTAGGAGGAGGACAGACAGACAGGAGGGAGAGAGAGAAGTCCGAAAGGCCTTGGACGAGGGAGCAGCCAGGGAAAGAGAGAGAAAGAGAGAGAGAGACAGAATAAGATGTAGAGAGGTAGAGAGAGAGAGAGAGAGAGAGAGAGAGAGAGAAAGGGAAGGCAAGGATTTCTGAGTTCCTGGAGGTCTGGCTGGGCCTGTGGTCAGACCCAGAGTGTCTAAATTTACCGGCCTGTGTTTGGGAGACCTCAGAACGAGGTTGTGTGAGGACTAGAGCAGCAGTAGCCAGAGTGTGTGTGTGTGAGTGTATGTGTGCGCGCGTGTGTGTATGAGTGTGTGTACCTAGCTGAGCAGCACAGCAGGCTTTAAACATGACCTTCCTTCCAACTTAAGAGGGGTCAAAGGTCGTGACCCTTAGCCTCTCTCCCTGACCCCGGCATGACCCTGAGGGCCTCCTCTGCTAAGTACGGACGCATAATGACCTCGGTCACTCAGGGGTCGACGCCAACTTCTGTAATTGTCTGAGACATGATGGAAGAAAACTGAATTAATAACGAACATCTGTCATACATGCACACACGCACACACACATGTAGAGCGGTGTGTGTGCGTGCATGTGTGTGGTAATGGGTCAGATTAAGGCGACTGTGTGCACCATCTTGCTAGCTTCACAGCTGGTAGTGTGACACACACACACACACACACATACACACACACACAGCCCGTGTCGGTTGACTATTTGAATAAATCAGCACAAACCAAATCAAGGAATAACCAGACACGTCTGTGTGTCCTCCATGTTTGAGGAGGAAGTCAGCAAACAAATCTCTGCCTGTCAATCATGCTTATGTCCACTCAGCCTCACTGATAGATACAAAGCAGGAGTTACAGGAAATCAGTTTCCGTGGCAACCGCATCCTCTTCCTGCTCTGGTGGTCCGCTGGCTGAGATGTTGTTGCATTGGTGGGACACAAAAGGACAAGTGTGCTGCGCTGTTCACCCTCTTTCTCTCTCTCTCACAAACACACACACACACACACACACGCGCCAAATCCCCAAAGCCCCATGCAGGCAGAACATTTCTCAAGAAGTGGAGTGAGGGCACTACGCCTGCTCAGTAAGCTAATGTCCTTGAGGGTCGACTCTAAATTACCATCACGCACACGTACACACAAACACTAACACAGGCAGAAATCCCAGCAAAACAAAAACTTAATTTTACAGGATCAACAATCAGCGCGGCCATGCTGACGTCTCCATGTTGCCAGAGTGAAAACAGAGAGGCTTATTGCACACAAATCCACAGCCTTGGTAGCA
>OMPJ01010187.1:0-35251 GCA_900312935.1 Carapus acus
AATAATAATAATAATAATTATTATTAATATAATAATAACAATAATAACAATAATAATTATTATTATTATCATTACTATTATTATTATTATTATAACAACAATAATAATAATAATTGTTATTATTATAACTATTATTGTTGTTGTTGTTGTTGTAATTGTTATTAATATTTCCAATAATTGTTGGTTTTCCAATGATTTCCACTTATGTAGCACCATTTCACGACACGCAAGGATGCTTTTCAACACAACAACTTAACAAAACAAAACAGGACAACAGATTTAGCAGGCGTAGGCCTGAGAGAACAATTGTCCTTTAAATCCCCAAGATTTAAAGGACTCCAGGGTTTGGGCTTCATGAAGATGTAGTGGTTGTTCCATCTTCTCAGGCATGTCATACAGTACACGCAAATTTGAATCAGGAATCAGGAATTTTTTTTATTGTCATTACAGCAATTGAATTGAGTAATGAAAGTAAGGTGCCCCATCCCGGTGTAAGAAGTTAGGAAAGAAAGAGGGAAGAAGAAGAGAGTTGACATAGCTGTGAGAAAATCAACGGTTATCAATAGAGATTATTAGCATAAAAATGTTGTATCGGTGTCTGACTTTTTTTTAGCTTTAAAACCGTTAAAATAATGCTTGCGTTACACCGAAATAGTGCCTATGCGCTCCTGAAGCGTTTACCGGCGCACAGATGATGACCTCATCAAGCTGCGTCTTGAAGCGTATAAACAAGCGTGGACGGCTGCAGTAACAAACTTGCTCGCTCGGTTTCAACGTTATGTCTGTGGTTTGGAATTATTTTCAAGTGTCTCCTTCGGACGTTAGCGGTATCGGCTGATATCGGCATCGGAAATTGAGAGTTGGACAATATCGGCATATTGGATTTCAGCAAAAAAGCCAATATCGGACATCCCTAGTTATCAACTGAGCTGTGATGCAGATACAGTGAGCAATTGGAATGTGTACCCCTGTTCTTGTCACTTAAATATAATTTGTACCCATTGTGTTTCTAGCTGTTGCATGCGATAAGTCCCAATATCAACACCACTCTCTGAGCTTTTGCTGTATTAGCGTACCTTTTCAAAATCACTGATAAACTTAGTTGATCCCAAAAGAATTTCCCCTCTTCATTTGACCCAGACAGAGGGTTGGTAGACAAGGGTTGGTGGTAGTGATGGAATGACTCAACAGGAGGAATCAAATCAGAAGCCATCTGGTTTGTAGACAACAGCTCTTCAGCCCTCTTAAAATACTCAGATTGACAAACTCAACTGAGCTTGTGTCGTTTATATATCTCAGAAGTAAGCATTACGGGTGTGCTATTTGAAGGCTATTGTCTTGCTCGTTTGCGCAAGTCGCATGTTCTCATCTGCATGTGTGCTGTAGAAGAGGGCTGCTACCTCTGTTGACCTGCAGTACTGTGACTTATTGTGTGCATGACACGATGTGTCGTTTATGACTTTGTGTCAGACAGTTCACACACACATGCGCGCACGCACACGCACCACAGTTTTGGCCTCATACCAGGTTGCGTGTGTAAGACTAGGCTTAGCTACATATAGCGATGATGCCATGTTTTGACTAGAAAAGGGTGTGCTGTTGTGTGACTTTGAAGTCTGTTCCATGCTACTTTGGTTTAAGCCTCGACACCTGTTGATAAATCTTAAATTCACCTTTAATATGATATTGCCACCATGATCTTGTGTGTGTGTGTGTGTTTGGGAACTGTCAGACACAAAGTCCTAGATGACACATACAAAAGCACGTTTTGCTAGCTTTTGGAGATGTTACTCAGTAGACACAAATTTCTATTTACAATGCACTTTCTAATGGTGGAATTGTGGATAAACCTGTTTAAAGCCGGATATGTTGAGGCAAGCAGACTGATGCAACAGTGAATATCAATATTTTAAGTTTTATTTGATATTCAAATGGTCTGGATTTTTCTGGCTACTTGAGTGTGGCCCGTTGTATTGTTTCGTTTGGAATAGTTTACTCTTCCTACTTTTCTTACAGAATCCCAAGCACTGAATATATTGTTTGTCTAATATCTTAATATGAGGCAATTCAAACTGACAAATTTGATGGAGGAGTCGACAAAAGGAATAAATATATCTTCATCTTTTCACTTTGGACATCAATACATTTGACAAAGTCAGACTTAATTTCAGTAATATTTAGAGACGTCCGATAATATCGGCCCACCAATATTATCGGCCCGATAATAGCATAAAAATGTAATATCGGTATTGGATTTTTTTGCTTTAAAACCGATGAAATAAAAACCGATAAAAATAAAATAATGCTTGCGTTACACTGAAATAGTGCCTATGCGCTCCTGAAGCGTTTATCGGCACACATATCGGTATCGACTGATATCGGTATCGGTAAATTGACAGTTGGACAATATCGGCATATCGGATATCGGCAAAAAAGCCAATATCGGACATCCCTAGTAATATTGTGTATCTAAAATCAAGAAATTCCAGACCTATTAACAGTCTCTTGCCAATGCAGACAGCTGAGGCAATAAAACTGCAACTGATGAGCAATCCCATTAATAGGTAGGCTTCCAGACAGAGTGTACACACAAAAGAAATCCTCACAGCCCTATGTTGCCATCAGCCACGTCAGTAGATATTGTATTGCATTTAGATGTGCAAATCACAAAAAGAATGAGGTGATGATTGATGAATTGATGATCGAATTGATGATCGAGGAAAGCACCCCTCCAAGTAAACTTCATCATTATACACAATCGTTCGTTTTTAAGCATATTGTTTCTTGGTGAAGGTCTATATGCTAGATTGGGATCTAATTGATGTGTATGACTGAATTGCTCAAGAGCCATAGCAGAATGTCAGGGTAAGAAGGGTGATTTGAATGATTTTAACTACGACGGAGTGACTGAAATTGAAATGGTTTGAAATTAAATTTGAGTTTTAATTGAAATTGTTGTAGCCATCTTCTTGTGTCCCACATCGAGTTGTCTGTAGCATTAGCATTGCCAAAATAAAGTACATCACATAGCAGTCATCTGGTCAGCAATCTTAAATTGGTGTGAGAGGTCACAGGGTACACATGATAGATCTTCTTATTTGTTGTTTACTCTTATGATTTTGCCTAATTTGGAACCACAACAGCACAGGGCAGCTCATCCACAGCTGTGGTTGAGCGAGTGATCAAGTTGATACCAGCTCATTATTTAGCAACTTGTATCACTTTGTCCTGCTTCCGGATTCAGTGAGTCTCTTCTCCAGAGAGCTGCAGTTGACCTCGAAACCTACTTCAGTCGCTCTTCCTCTGGGCTGCTAATCAGATGTAATTCTCTGTGTTAGTCAATTTGCCCATGTCAGGCGAAACTGTCAACATTGCTGTACTTGGACATCATCCAGGTAACTTTTTAAGATGGTCAATATTAAGCTACAAAAATAAGTTTTGTCCACGCTTGTGTCCACGTTGACACTTGTTTCCAATATGTGCGTTATTGACATTGATGCGAATTATTGTGCTGGAAAATGCACTGGAAGAAGTGAAACAATGACAAAACAAAAAAATGCTAAATTATGATGCAAAACAAGCAATACATAGCATAAAAAATCGAAATAGTTAAGGTAATATCTCAAACGCGTGGACTAAAGTAGTATTAGTATCATTGTGGACATAATGAACAGTTGGAGAAATCAGGTTCCACACGACCTCCCGCTTGCAAACCTGTAATTCTGAAAACTGCACGCACACTTGGAAATTACTACGGGTCACAATCCCTATCATAGCGGTTGTGCTAGCAAGGTTTTTTGTCCTCTGTGCTTGCGTTTTGCACAAAGTAAAAAGTCTGTAAACATGCAATCAAATTCTTATGTCTTAAGAAAACATAGCCAGGCGTACTCATCTACAGCAGTTATTGAGCGAGTGTGAGTCACAAAGTTGTCAAACCTTATTGTACCTGTATTTGAACCTCTCTCAGAATTGAGCAGCATTTTTCCCAGATATCATTGTGATTACAGTAAATTGAAATTATGTTCTCATGGGAACAGATAGGCCCACCTGTAAGGAGATACATTGTCAGATCTATTCGTTAAACTTTCAACCCTGCTATGTTGGTATATAGCAGGGGTGTCAAAGTCATTTTCACCGAGGGCCACATCGGCATGGACATGGCCCACAAGGGGCCAGATGTCAATGGCCATTATTAAGGAGGTATAGATGTAATTAAGGTAAAATGTCACAACTCATTTAGAAATCTCTAATATTTACATTTTTTTACTTATTCAACGTATAAATATCCCAATTGAATAGATGTAAAAATATGTCAGGGCCTTGCTATTAGTCTATCACAGATCCTTTTATTTTATCAGGAAAAGAAACCCTACTAATCATTTGATAATTAATCAACAAGTCAGCAACCTGGTTCCCTTCTTCCCTTCTTGATAAACTGACACAAGTGTGTATCCGGTTGGGGCACACCTGCCGTCACTTTACTAGTAACATGATCCTCGTGCATTTTGGGAGATGTAGTTTTTGAGTCAATGCATGTTTAAATGAGGGAGATTTATATTGAAAACCATCAGGCTCCATTCCGCCTCTTGGCCTTGAGTTTGAGTTTGTGGTATATTATAACACTTGTTCAAGTGCTCGCGGGCCACATCAAATGATGCCGTGGGCCACATTTGGTCCCTGGGCCTTGAGTTTGACACCTGTGGTATATAGGGTCAAGCGTAAGTAAGTTTAAACCCATAGCATGGTCAATTCTGCCAGCAATATGTGTTAAAGTTCATGCGCTTTCATCCATACATCAAACATACTGTATGTATACATACACATAGCCATCATTCCAGTGCTTATTGAAATGAATCAGGGGCACCCATTGCGATCTACCTGTCGATCACAAAGGTAGTGCAGGTAGATCACATGGCACTGTAAAAAAAAAATAAAAGGAAAAAAAAGGCCTACACTTAGGTCTAGGAAAGAGAAAGGTGAAGGAACTACTTTGAAAGACTTAAAGAAAAACAAGGCATGAATATTGTCTTCCATGAAAGCTGTCGAGCTGTCAAGAAGTATAGTTATAGCAGGATCTGACCCATCAGCTGTGGACGGACATTGCAGGTTGCAAAAAGGTTGGACAAATCTACGAACGTGAGCGACACAGACCAGTTGTGCGTTCTCACTTGGATGGTGTGCAACAGTGTGTGTATATACACACACACACACAGTGGTCCCTCGTTTATTGCGGGGGATACGTTCTAAAAAATACCCGCAATACACGAAATCCGCTAAGTAATCAGCTTTATTTTTTACAATTGTCATACATGTTTTAAGGCCGTAAAACCCATTACCACACTCTTTTATACTCTTTTCTCTGACAGGCATTAGTGTTTTTTCACATCTCTCTCTTATTTAAACACTCTCAAAGTTGAAACTTTTGCAAAATAAAAAGAAATGAATACAATACAATACAGTACAGTATAAATTATGTTGTTTTGTTTCTCCTGCTGTCACTGATCCACATAGCTAAAGCAGACTCCATCCTTACGATGGTGTTGTTGCGGACAGTTACAACCCTTTTTGCATCCCTGTTCAATCGTATTGCTGCTGTCGTCCTTTTGTTATTTTCCTCCTCCTTTATGTAACGAACCGACGATTTATTTATTCCATAATGGCGCCCTACAGCCGACTAAGTTGTACTCTCCTTTAGCATGTCCAGAAGTCCAACTTTTTCTGCGACGGTTAGCATCTTCCTCTGCCCTCAGGGTGCGACTGCAACTAACTTTTCCCTTGCAGTTTGTTTTATCAACATTATTGTTTTCTTTCGGGTAGTGAACTTGTAAACATACAGTACAGCACTTCAGAGTCACACCGCTAGCGATAAAACATTCATGTAAATCTGGCTAGCTGTACGCATTCTGTACTCGCTTAACTAATCAAACACAGAACACATGTGCGGTTTTCCCTTAGCAAATCAGGACGCAGAACACGTGTGCAGTTCTCTCTCAGCAAATCAGGACGCCGAACACAATACGCGTTCATTCTACACACTGTAAAAAAAAAAAAAAAGTGTGCAAAATCACACAAAAAAATCCGCAAAACAGCAAGTCCGCGAAAAATGAACCGCGTTATAGTGAGGGACGACTATACATATATACAGTATATGTACTGTGTGTATATATATATATTTATATATATATATATATATATGTGTATATATATATAACTAGCCAATATATGTATAAACTAGCCAATCAAGTGTAGGAACCCCTGATGTGAATAGTCATGTCATTCTGTGTTTACTGTTCCACCCTTCTCCTCACCTGAGGACGTTGTCTGTATTTGCTCTTGCTTTCCTCTGTCATTTCAATCCTTGTTTGAATAATTTGCACATTTCTGTGAGCACAGCCACTTTCATTTCACTGCACATCCAATGAACATCTGACCAATAGAACACTGAAATCTTGAATAAATTTTCCCCCCCTACATCAGAATAAGAAATGCCATCTGGATCATAGCGGGATTTTTCAAAGCATTACTCTGCAGAGTTCATATCCCATTCTGTTGACTGTAAAAAACAGCAAATATTTGCAAATATTTGAGTCTCCTCGTCATTTTGTGTGCCACATGTAGCTATTATTCTATGTGCATATGAAAAGATAACTGTTACGGTTTCACGATGTTGTTGATGTCTGTCTGTTTAGTCAACATTGTGTTTTGGAAATGTTTTGTACCTGGTGGGAGGCCAGTAGACTCAGTGAGTAACCTTCACCACTCTGTTAATAGCTTACACTGTGAACTGATGCTTCCCTGTTTTGCCATCAATATCATGGATGTATGATTTAATTTCTCAGTTACTGGGGGCAACAGCAACAAAAAAGGTGTGATCGGAGGGCAAGCTACCCTACAATGTTTTTTCTTCTCCTGCAGCGCCAATCCCAATCACACTTGCCGTGTTTGCAACGAGAGGCGTCTTGCTGTTACTTGGCAACTGGGTAATCACCTGTCAGTCACTTGTCTTGGCAAAAATGATTAACAGCAGCCCTGTTCACATCGCAAAACCTAAAACTGCAGAAACTGAGAGATGGAAACAGAGGCAGTGGCTTGCTTTGTGGTGGATATCCATTTTATGTATAAAACTCAACAGTTTTCGTTATTTGTCACAGTGAAGCCCTCTTGGCTTCATGTCGCATTCTAGAAAGTTTGGTGTATCTGGCATATGACACGGAATTAAACACATACCCTACGAACCTATCTTAAAAAAGATCGGCTAAATTGTGTCATAATCCATACATTTAATGCCAGAGGCACAACTACAAGAAGTTATTTCCCATTTTTGCGGAGATAGTAGACACAACCAGCACCATCGCTTGCAAGATCACCTCGGTTGAACCCAATAGAAGTACAGCTAGACAAGGAAACGGTAAACAGACAAATAAGCCCAGCCATCCTAGCATTATTATTTTTCTCTGTGTGGTATGTGGCTGCCTAGTGATATACTGGCAGTCTCAATTACTCAAAGCCCTGTAGCTACTTCAGCCTCACACTGCATTCCACTGAGGTGATTTGAAGACTTTGTTGCAGTACTCTTGACACCCGATGAATTACAGGATTGATGCTCAAATGCTAGATTGTTTTTTGACATTTTGACCCAGTGAGAGAAATATCCCTTTGTTTGGACCTTGATTGTGGCTCACTCTCTATCAAAATCTGGAATCCAGTATCTCATAACATTAAAGTATTGCACAACACCGATCATAAAGGATTCATGATAGGGGAATGCCATTTGCAAAGCACTCCACTCAAATTAAAAATTTCAGAACCTAGGATGCACTTCTTAGGGATTGCAACCCAGGAGTAATTCAAATGTAGAATGTCATATTAGTGCTGTCATTATTTCCTTGTTGTCTGTTCTCATATTGCCATTCACTTGTTTGTAAGCTTCTTACCGCAGCCAATAAGCTCGGCTTTACTGGACTGTGGACAGTTTTGTGCACTCACATTGACATTCACTTCACAGCTCACTCAACCGCATCTGTTGGTCCATAGATAAATGTCCACATAAACGACACTATAAAGGCAAATCCTTTTCTTAAGTTCACACCTCATTTCAAAACGTCCAAAAATACTTTTGACTCAAGGGATTGTGTCACAGTTTCTCCATATGAAGGAAGCATCATTCTGTGTCTCCACGTCCATGTCCATCCATCCTCTCTTGTCTCCACGCTCAGTTGGGTACCAGCTGCTCTGGTGTACAACTATGTTGAGTTCAGTGTCTTGTGATCAATGAGGCTATATTGTTATTCAGCATATTACAGCCTGCCTCAGTCATGTACGTGTGGGTCTGTGAGGGTTGTGTGGGTCTTTGTCATGTTTCCATCTTTTGGATTATTTGGACTGTGTTCCGTCATCCCACCCGTACCTGCACCTGGTGTTATGGCAGTGTAGCAGTTTGACCATTTGGCGCAAAAACCACATGTCACAGTTTATCACACTAACTCCCGATAGGTCTTATCGGAAAGTGTTCAATCTCAGCAACTCGGTGGTGTTTCTTGCTGCCTTCTGCTCCTGCTTTGACTGAAGCTTTGTCATTTTATCATTAGAACACGTTTTTACGCAAACACACACACACACACACACACACGCGCGCGCGCCGCCTGTGCCTGGTGTGTAATTGCAGCTTTTCTAACTAAACCAATCCCATTTGGATTGCTAAAGGACTCCATGTCCTCAAAGGTTTTTGTGTATGTGTCTGTGTATGCATCTGTGTGTTCGGTCCAGATGTCCTGCTTTTTCACTCAGATTTTCAGTGAATGTAGGGGGGGATGATTTGTACAAACCTTGACAAATGCCAAAAATAGACACATTTCTTGAAATGAAACACACTGTAGACTCATTCACTGCCACATCTTCTTTGTAGATACAATATCACAACTGGCATACACCTCTCCCCCAAAGTAATCTAGAGAAAGTGTAGGCTCATACGTATGTAGGTATAGTTGCGCGTTAGGATGTACCTGTCTATGCCTCCCTGTTCCCTCAGGATTCATTCATTCTCCCTGACTTCCCCTTCCTGCCCGTCTTGTCTTTGTCATAACTGGTAACAGGAAAAGCGGAAAGATGGCACAAAGCAGTGTTACACACATCTTTTGTTTGAAAGTAGGATTGCTTTGTTTTTCGAATTTGACTTTCTCCCTGTGGAGCTGTTTCCTCACGTTTAGACAGAACTACCTACTGTATCTGTCATGTGCTGTGATCATTGAATTAACATTAACTTGCTATCTATTGCTATCTAACTATCTATGCATGACTCCATCTTCAATTATGTCCATCACAGCACTGGAAACCTAGACCAACATCAAGATGCTTTGTCACTTGCCAGTGCCCTTAAATGAGACACTGCCGAGACACAACATTAATGAGACATCGCGAACACTTTTGGCAGTACACATTTGCTCGTATATTTTTGGCTGAAGCCATATTTTTTAGCAGCCCTAACCTCTGCTTGATGTAGTCATTAAAGGCATCCTCTCATTTGCACATGGCAGAGCAAGCTCTCGTCATACAGCATCTCTGTCAAAGCTGCACACTCATTGTTGAGGGTGCACCAGTTACATAATACTTGAGCTCACAATCAAAGGTCATAGCTTATGTCAGTTACCCAAAGTCTTATAAATCGTCATTGGGACATCAACTAAAATGTATTGTGTGAATTACACGTAATACATAATATATTTTGCACACACACTCCAGATAGTACACACCGATGCAATGTGAACCTGCTCTATGTATATGATGATGATTGTAAATATGCCAAAAGCAGGAAAAGCAAAACTTGGTAATGTTGAAGGGCTAAAGTTAAGCCAACAAAAGAATTGAGTGCAAAGCTGTAGAAAATGTGTGACCAAATACAAGTTCAAATATTGTGGCTAGACTACATTGATTCTTAACAGCGCAGACTCTTTAGATAAGGAATGCAACATGCTGAAGCACCTTTGAGGTCTTGTCGCTACAACTGAGCTCGTATTTGGATACCCTGACCTGCAGCATTTAGGAGTTGCACTTTTTCTGCACTGCAGTGCTGCAGACTAACAGAAGTGGTCTAAGGTGAAATGAGGGAGGAGCCAGCAAAAGCATTGCAGTTATTCAAATCTCAGTGATGATCGCTAGGAGTTGAAACATGAAGGAGCGTTTTTTTCGCCTCGGTCTTGAACATCAGTATCTCATTATTTGTGGATCAACAGGATCATGAATTTACCTATTGTTGATCTGCATTAGTTCAGCTGGTATACAATGAATCAATTGATTGTGTTCCTTGCATTTTTGTTTTTGTCCCAGATCTGGTCATATACTGTAAATGTCATATTCTCCGTTGGAAATTGGAAAAGGAAGGCACACAGGCAACTTATCCTTCACCTTTTGTCGCGTGTTTTTGTCAACCTGTCGCTCGATTGCGGGCAATCAGTCAATCTTTCAGTTGTCAGCATATTGAACTGTGAAGGTCTAATTCACAGGTGTCAAACTCAAGGCCCGGGGGCCAGATGCGGCCCTCTGCCTCATTAAATGTGGCCCTTGAGCGCTCAAATGACTTCTCAATGTACTGCATGTGTCTAATTCAAGGCCCAGGGGCCAAATGTGGCCCACTGTATCATTGTATGTGGCCCACAAGAGCTTAAATGACTGTCTATGTACTGTAAGTCTCCTTCATTTCAATGTGCATTGACCCACAAACTACTATGCAAATATACATGTTAAAATTGCTAAATTAGGAATATTTCTAATATTTAGCTATTTTGTAATGAATATTTCATTTTACATTACATTACATGTGTACCTTTTTAATATTTGCCATTGTCATCTGGCCCCTTGAGGGCCACCACCATGCTAATGTGGCCCCTCGGTGAACAAGAGTTTGACACCCCTGGTCTAATTGATCAACCTCAACATTGTAACTTCATTTCCTCTCCTTTTTAGCTACATGAATACTGAACTCATGCATCGCCGTAATTGGATCTTAAATTGAGTATGTCTACTGTGACTGAATTGATGACTTCATGTACAATCATGGCCACATATACTGTATGTGTTCTTAAGTCATCTACCTATTTTTTTGCTTTGCGTATACAATAAATCAATAGGTTTTTTTCAGATGTTACTTAAGTCGTAATTGTAGCAATAACCTTTTTCTTAAATCTAATGATCCCTTTGTTTTTCAACCTGTTTCTGTCCAAAGATATGTTCCTTCCTTGTCTCATCACTACTTCCTCCGCTCATCATTGATTTTTTCTTTCTCCTGTCTATACTTTTTTGCAGGTGGCTATAAAAATAGTTGATAAGACCCAGCTGGATGATGAGAACCTGAAAAAGATCTTCAGGGAGGTGCAAATCATGAAGATGTTGAAACACCCTCATATCATTCGCCTTTACCAGGTACATGCTCACCCTTCTGAAAGAGTCAATAACAAACCCTAGTTTTGTTGTAGCCACAAGCCCTGTAGGCCAGAGGGTGCAAGGACAGTTTGCTCAACACAACTTCTTTTAACCTTTCTTCGTTCTCCATTTCAACTGACCCCATATCCCTTGTAAATTGTAGACCCTGTCAGTATGAAATCACAGAGCACGGTCTGTAAATTTGTGGGAATTGCTGGAAAATGCATACTTGGGAAAATTCCCAGTACACATTTCGTCTTTCAGACAACAATATTAATCCAGTCTGCTTGCTTTGCTGAAACATGTCTAGCTGTGCGCTAGGCAGACTTTTAAAACATCCCATCTCCATGTGTCATTGACATTGCCCTCACTTCAGCACGAATGTCAAGCTGTTTTGCCCACACACTACTCGTCTAATGTGGTCAGTTGGCCATTAGCAGAGATGTTCAGTGAACATGATAATTATTATGATAAAAATGCAAAGCCATATGGGGCATTGTGGTAGTGAGTCGTATCAGTGGGCCCAACCCCTTTTGCGCCACAGACCAGTTTCACAATACACAACACAGACCAGCGTGCAGGATGCGTAGGGTAAATACATCAAAATGAAAATATATGATTGACATAAAAACAAATTCAGATGTGTAAAAAATTGAGTGCACCATTACACTTAATTATTGGAGCCCTGAGCTTGTCTCTCCACATGGAGCCAGTCCAGTCAAAATGTTATAGGGGACAATGACACCAGAGGTGTGAACCGTAGGTCCAATCTATTCTGTGATTTTGTTTTGGTTGTTGTCAGTGCAGAAAACCCCTCTTCACAAAATAAGTAATTTATTCTCTTTTGGGCGGCCCAGTACCAAAAGACCCACAAACCAGGAGCTGTCGGTGGCAAGGTGGTTGGAGACTGCTGATCACAATTTACAGCGTTAGGCATAAATTAAACAGCTAAGATCTAAGTTATACTACCCCATTGATTGTATATTGTTGTACACTGAATATATAACACTATATATTTATGAATAACACTATAAGACTATGTGTACTTAGATTATTTTGTAAATTATCAATTTATCTATCAGATCAATTAGATATTGAAACTTAGATATTAAGAGATACATCTAAATGTCTGATAGTGGTCCATCAAAATAGTTTTGAAATATGAAATAATATTACACATCTACAGTCTGTCAATCAGGGATGTCTCTGTCTGAAAAAGCCCCACACTTACCACTGCCTTTCCCAACAAAATGCAGTGTTGAAACTACCCAGTGTTACCTGACACTAGCTGATAGAAAAACACCAGCCACAGGGCATGAGTGAGTTTAGTGCTAGGATTGCATGCTGGCCAGTCAGAGGCCCAATACGTTGTTGTTGTTGATTGCTTGTCTCTTTCCAGGTGATGGAGACAGAGAGGATGATCTATTTGGTAACAGAATATGCAAGTGGAGGGGAAATATTTGGTAGGGGATATTTTCTTTCTACTGAATATCTACTTACATTCATCATTTTTGATTTGTCATTGATTTGTCCTGGAATTCGTATGTTCCCAAGTTCTTGTTTTAGTAGTGATTTTTACCCGTGTAACGTATACCTATGTCGGCAACCCCAATCTAATGAAGTTTGGACATTTAGTAAGATGTAGATAAAAACTGGATATAATATTTTTTGCAAATCCCTTACAACCCAGGTTCAATTGAATGCACTACAAGGATGAGATGTTTAATGTTCAAACTGATGAACTGTATTGTTTTTAGCAAATATTCACTCATTTTGAAGTTGATGCCTGCAACACAATCCAAAAAAGCATGGACAGAAGACAAAGAAAGTTTGGAACATTGCAGTTGAATGGTTTATTTGGAAAGATGATGAGTGTCATGATAGGGAATAAAGGGAGCACTCCTGAAAGGCTCAGTCATTCACAAGCAAGGATGGGGCGAGGTTCAATAGTTTTTGAACAACTGAGTGAGCAAATAATTTAAGAACAACATTGGGATTTCGTCATCTCCGGTCCATTACATCGTCAAAAGATTCAAAGAATCTGGAGAAATCTCTGCATGTAAGCAGCCAGGCCTAAAACCATCATTCAATGCTTATGACTTTCGATCTTTAAGGTGTCACTGCTTTAAAAACAGACATCATTCTGCAAAGAATACCACATGGGCTCAGGAACACTTAGGAATAAACAGTCGTCACTGTGCACAGTTCGTTGTTTCATCTACAAGTGCATGTGTAGACTCAACATGCAGAGCGAAAGCCATATGTCGACAACACGCAGAAACACTGCAGGCTTCTCTAGGCCCAGACAAAGGCAAAGTGGAGAGGCATGCTATGGACCGACGAGTCCACATTTGTCTTTGTTTTCGGAAGTCATAGATGTTGTGTCTTCCAGGGCAAAGAGGAAAAGGAGCCATCCTGCTATTGGCTCAAAAGCCAATGTCTGTGATGGTATAGGGGTGTTGGTGTCCATGGTATGTTTAACTTGGACATCTGCGATGGCATCATTAGTGCTGAAAGCTAGGTAAAGGTTTTGGAGCAATATATGCTGCCATTAAAGTAACATCTTTCTCACGGATGTCCCTACTTATTTCAGCAAGGCAATGCCAAGCCACATTCTGCACATGTTACAACAGTGTGCCATCATAATAAAACAGTGCGGCTACAAGACTGGCCAGCTTGCAGTTCACATCTGTCTAACATTGAAATGAGTGGCGCGTTATGAATCACAATCTGTGACAAGGGAGACCCCTGACTGTTGGAAAATCTTAAGTTGTTGATCAAGCATGAATGAAAAAGAATTCCACCAAAAAGCTTCATCAGTTTGTGCCTGCAGTTCCTAAATGCTAATTGAGTGTTGTTAATAGGCAATGTGTTTAAGGCATCAAATTCAGCCTGTGAATATTTGCTGGACGAAAAACTCTTACAGTTTGAACATTAAATGTCTGGTCTTTTTTAGTGTATCCAATTGAATATAGTTTGAAAATGACTTGCAAATCAATAAACTGTTTTTGTTTACATTTCACACAACCTTACAGCATGTAGTTGTGAGTTGTAAACTGCAATTAGTTTTGCTCCCGTGATAGTTGTTTGTCCACTTAAATTGGTATTCGTCACAAAAGTAAAATATTTTGAGATCACATCGATCTTGTTTTCCAAAACCTTTCCTCTTTGTTTTTGCATTCATATATTTAAAGCTTTTGTTTTCTAATGTGGCTATAATCTTTAATTTCACTATAGTGTGTGTCTCTTGTGGAGCACATGATTCCATTAATTGGCAAAAGACTGAAGACTTTGCAATAGCTTCCCAGTTTCTTTCACAGTAACACTACTGTTTTGTTAACCAAAATGTACAAACTTGTAATTCAAGACATGCTCTACCAAATATATTCAGCAAGCACTGCTAGATGTATTTGATATACTCGTCACTTGTCATTCGATAAAGTTGTCACTGAGATATACACTTAATATATGTACTTGTCACTTATCAATAACTCCTTGTTTGTGTACAGATCATCTCGTCGCTCACGGACGCATGGCAGAGAAAGATGCCAGGAAGAAGTTCAAGCAGATTGTGGCAGCTGTCCATTTCTGTCACTGTCGTAATATTGTTCACAGAGACTTGAAGGCTGAGAATTTGCTACTGGACCACAACCTCAATATCAAAATTGCAGGTATGTTTGTTGATATGGTGACAAAAAAATTTTAGTTATGCTTTTCCAGAAAGTCTGTGCTGGAGATGCATTTCTCTGACCTCTTACCCTGACCTTATGTTTTTCCTACTTAATTTTCAGACTTTGGCTTCAGTAATCTCTTTTCTCGAGGCCAGCTGTTGAAAACATGGTGTGGCAGCCCTCCATATGCCGCTCCAGAACTTTTTGAGGGCAAAGAATATGATGGACCTAAAGTAGATGTATGGGTAAGTTTTGTTATGCCATCACAGGTGGCAAACAAATCCTTTTATTCAGCCAAGTGATGTATACATGAACATGATATACATGATATATATGTTGTAGTCTTTCCCGTTTTACATCTGTTGCATCCATGCTTTTGGAGTATATGTTTTTTTTAATTGCAACCAGTCTTAAGGTGATTCTCAACACTTACAAGACACCCTCAGTGAAAATACCTTTAGATAATTAGAATCATCAGTAAACGTGAGGTTTAATCTGTCATTTCAAATGAAGTCACCTGTCTTTGGTTTTTGAGACTTTTTCCATATTCCCTTTTGTCTCTGTCTAGAGCTTAGGAGTGGTTTTATATGTGTTGGTATGTGGGGCCTTGCCTTTTGATGGCAGCACTCTGCAGAACCTGCGAGCACGTGTCCTTAGTGGCAAGTTTCGTATCCCCTTCTTCATGTCCACAGGTAAGAACTCACAGTGGTAAAATGCAGATGACATTCCCCCACCTGCTCCATCTTTCAACACTTCAACACCCTCTGCTCGTTGGGATGGCATGGTGCTGGAGATATTGAACCGATGCACAAATAGGAGAATGCAAGCCTGATTCAATTAAATTTTATTTGTGTAGCGCTTGATCAGAGCAGAAGTTCTCAAGGCGCTGTCAAAGATTAAGTTACAGTCAGAGACCCAACACATTTCTCCCATTAGCAAGCACTAGGCGACGGTGGAAAGGAAAAACTCCCCTTTAGTGAGAAGAAAGCAGTACTCAATAATAGTGACAAGGTTACATTGAATTTAGCATATATAAACCATATGTAGATATGTGTAAATATAAACACGCCGCGTGGATCAGGAGCATGGCCTGGACACTTTGGTGGTGGTCCGTCACCGCAGAAGTGCGCCAGTCATCACTTGTCATGCTCCAACTGCAGTCAGTGGGTTGACAAAGCTCAAGACACAAAGACTCTGGGGAAGGAGCCGAGTTATTAACATGCATGAATCAGGCATGGATGCATACAGGTGAGAGAGAGGAAGGGGGAGGGGGTGGAGGACGAGGAAACGACAGAGGCTGGGTGCACCATGAGAGATCCCTTTGCCATCTAAATCTATAACAGCATAATTAGATTTGACTGTAAGCTTTATTGAAGAGAAACGTTTTAAGCTTACTCTAAAAAGTAGTAAGGGTGTCTGCCCCCTGGACTGAAAGTGGGAGATGATTCCGTAAGAGAGGAGCCTGATAGTTAAAGGCTATGCCTCCCATTCTACTTCTATTAATTCTAGGGATCGCAAGTATCCCTGAGTTCTGGGATCGCAGAGTTCTCGTTGGATGATAAGGCACCATCTTCAAAGGTAGTCTCGGGGTCCTTATTTGAATTGTCAAGTAAAATATTTTGCCACCCCTCATAGATTATACAAAGTTGTGTAATCAACATTACATGCAACACATAGTCAACATCATTGGATTTTTCCCTGATAATGGGTACTTTTGTTCTTATAAGCTGTGACCTTATTGTGTTTTTTGCAGACTGTGAGTACTTAATAAGGCATATGCTAGTCCTGGAACCCAGCAGGCGGTTGACCATGGAGCACATATGCAAGAACAAGTGGATGAGACAGGGAGACCCGGACCCAGATTTCGACAGGGTGAGTTCCCTATCTTTTCTGGTCCCCAGGCTGTGTGTAATGGCAAATATTTTACAGTAGCGTGTGGTATTTCTCAAAGTTTTCATATCATTTTTTGAAATTTATCAAATTTCCTCATAATATTTTTCACCCTTCCCATTATCCACTGCCCCCTGTCATGGTCTCTCAATTGCGTCACCATTCCTTCCTCTCCTCGCCCAGCTCATAGCTGAATGTGAACAGGTGAAGACAGAGAGAGACACGGAGCTCATAAATGAACAGGTGTTGATGGCCATGTCCGAAATGGGCCTTGATCGGGAACGGACACTCGAGGTTAGTCCCAATTGCATAGGTGAAGTAATAGCTTCTATGTACAGGATGAAGACAGTAACATGACTGTCAATTTGCATTTCCCCCCTCTAGTCCTTACAGACAGATGCATACGATCACTTTAGTGCTATCTACAGTCTGTTGGCTGACCGCCTCAAGAAACACAAGACCCTACGAGTTGCCCCGCCCACTCCACGCTCCATTAGTTATCCTATCAGTACTGTACAGGTATTTCATCCCTCAACTTTTTTTCAATTCTTTCATTTCAATTCTGAAAGTTTATTGAGAGCAGTGGTGGCAAACTGTGCCCAACATTCTGGTACTGAAGGCAAGAGGTGGTGAAGAACTGATGACCTTCCATACATTGTAATTGTGCTTTTAACAGATGCAGGTTGCCAGGGACCTGTGGTCTAACACACACAAGTCATGAGTTCAATCCACTGAAGGGATATAATTTGTTTAGGCGGTGTCTTTCTGTCACCTTGCATGAAGGAAGTGCAATATTAACCTTCTTTGCGTGTTTGTCCATGTACTTCCTTGGCTGACTAGCAGACGGATCAACAGGGTAATCCAGTTAGCATGACTGTTCCTCACGTCCAGCTCATCAACCCAGAGAACCAAATTGTAGAGGTGAGTCACAGATTTGTATCTGAGATGTTATCATTGCGTTGCCACCAGTCAGAGATAAAATGACTCAGGCTGTGCAAAGCTTTGAAGACAAAGCAGTGGACACTTGACTTCACCAATAATAGCTACTAACTTTTGAAAACCTGTACACGTCAATACAGACTCTTGGTGCCATCAGTTGCTCTTGCATTGTATGATCAAAAGATTTTGATTTCAGTTTGTTCAGCTCTGAATGAGCTATTAACTATTACTCATAGTTTGCTCAGTTTGAGACCTATTTTATCTGTCTCACACAAACGCAGACTTAATATTATTGTGCATCCACATGTCAAATGAGGCCTCAAAACTCAGGGGGAAAAAAAGAAAAAAACTGAAAGGTCATGATAAAAAATGTGTTTGTGCATATTTCCTGTTTAGCCGGATGGCAGCATGGCCTTGGACAGCGATGAAGGGGAAGAACCATCTCCCGAGGCCATGGCAAGATACCTTTCAATGAGGCGACACACTGTGGGGGTACCAGACCAAAGGTAACGTGCTCACACACCTCCAACCTATCATCAGGTGATACATCTTTGATAACTATAATTTTACAAGCATTACTTTCACCCACAGTGCATTCACCGGTGACCACTCTTTCTAATGCCTTGTGTGCTCACACGGAACTCTGACTAACATGTGAATTATGGAGCTCAAACGTCTCTATGACGCAATTAGATATTTGAGCATGTTTTGCCTCAAAATGATTTGCTCTTCATACTCAATATCGGATATCAAAATGATGGCTTTCTGAGCATTGACAAATGAACTTAATATCGTATTGCATTCATGAAGAAATTCTTATGCAATAGATAAGGCATTCCAGTTTGCCAGATACCTACAACTGGTCAAAAACCATGATTAATCTTTGTTCACAAAGACCAAGTTTGGTTTGTGGCAAAGATTTAGATTCATTTAAATGTAAATGCAGATCTCAATAATTCAGTGAGCATGTCATGGATGTTAGAACAAGGTATTGTATTTTTCGCACTACAGGGCTCACTTTAAATCCTCAAGTTTTCCATAAGATCGGCAGTGCACCTTTTTATCGGGTGCACCTTGTATATGAATTCTTGTTGTGCTTACTGACCTCAAACCAATTATATGTGGTACACTGTGCTCAAGAATCTGTCAACATCTTTAAGTATGACTTCGGTAAGCGATTGATTGTCAGACCATTCTCAGCTGGCACAGCAATATTATATTAAAGTTTGTCACACTCACTTCAGTTGTACGCCGAACATTAGAATAACACAGTCAGAGAACAGTTCGTAATGCACTTACTGTACCTGTGCCACTCACTTATTGTGGACTGAGCATTCACAAAAGCCAGAATCAAGTACTGTCAATTCCCAGCTATCAGCAGTTGCAAATTCGCAAACTCTGCGATTTATCACTGTGAGGTCCTACCTGTGGACATGAAGAAGGGGATACACAGAAGGGGACACGCAGAATGGATACGCAGAAGGGGATACGAAACTTGCCACTAAGCTTGCTCGCAGGCTCTGTAGAGTGCTGCCATCAAAAGGCAAGGCCCCAAATTCGCAAACTCCGCAGAGAAGCCGCAAAAATTTTTCATGGAGTCCGAAATTTTATTCAGTCATCCACAATAGCTGACTGCTAAGGCTGGGTACTGTACATATTGTGACCTCTCATTGGATCTCTGTACTGTACTGTACTGTACTGTACTGTACTGCAAGCCAGCAGCTTGCAGTTGGCTTGTGAGCTGCTGGCTTTCAAGCCAGCAGCCAATTAGCATTCATGATTCATCATTCCTTCTCAAATAATCTAGCAAGATCTGAATCATGCGTTCAGCTTGTTTACTATAAAAGTACCTCAGTTTTTGATGCGCTTTCTATCAATATGTGTGGTTACTAGGGATGTCCAATATTGGCTTTTTTGCCCTTATCCGATGTGCCGATATTGTCCAACTCTCAATTTACCAATATCAGCCGATACCGATATGTGCGCCGGTAAACGCTTCAGGAGTGCATAGGCACTATTTCGGTGTAATGCAAGCATTATTTTATTTTTATCAGTTTTTATTTTATCAGATTTAAAGCCAAAAAATCTGATACCAATATCACATTTTTATGCTAACATCGGTCCGATAATGTCGGTGGGCCGATAATGTCGGTTGGATGATAATATCGGTGGGCCGATATTATCGGACATCTCTAGTGGTTACCCCTGTATGTAATTCACCGGGCAACCAGATTGTCCTGCATCTTCAAATGCCAGAAAGGTTATGTATCTTGAAGAAAAGGTGATAGTGCTTGATGTGTGAAAACAGGGGCACAAAAAATGCTGTTGCTAGTCACTTTGGGGTCAATGTCATTTCCATTGATTCATAGTCGTGAGAAAGCGATTAAAGAAAATGTGGTACAGGTGAAAGCTTAAATTTGCACCCTATGCCAACACAAACGTTCTGGCCTCTTTGTAAAGCAGTGATTTTTTAGGGTGCATCACTTATCCACGGTTATCCACATCCGCAGGAGGTCGAGGGATGGATCCCTGCAGGTATAGGCGGTTCACTGTAACACCAATGAGATTGACTCGTATAATGACAAGAGGGAACTTGGCATGCTTGTTGCCGAAATCACCCGCCTGTTAAACTCAGACACTAAAAATGAGGAATTTGATGGATTTGTGGAAGTCAAATGTGAGTGTATTTCTCTGCGTTTGTCACAACTGAACAATATTATGAGTTATTGTGAATGAGTTGTATAAAGTTCGACTCACCTGACTATTTTGTTTCACTTTATACGTGTTTCATTAGTCCAGTGTGTTCATAAACACTTCTTCTTCAGGACAGAGATGCAGGAGGACCTTCAGAAAATGCCACCAGGTTTCCCTCGCGGTGTAAATCCTCAACCCCCATTCCCACCACTGGCACCTGCAATGGGCCAAATGCACATGCTCATGCCAACTCAGAGCTTGCAGCCCACACAGCAGCTGGAATACAAGGTACAGGACACAAGTATGGTGGGAACAGTAGCGTTTCAACACCGGTCAGTACATGTATATTCACAAGACCGAATTGACCCAATGAGTAAACATGTCACCTATTAAAACAGTGTGTATGCCGTATTTTTATTGCTCACGACCCTCAAGAATTAAATGAGCATACATATCTGCCACCTCATATTATGGTATTATGTACGGTTATAAATATTTCAGACCCTTTGAAACTGAAATTATGGGACAAAGCAACAGTCACCACAACATGGTGTAACTTGCAAATCAGTAAGATATGATAAAGATCTTAAAACACAATGTTTGTTTCCTTGATCCAAGCATCATTGGGACTTAACTCTGACAAGGTATTTGCTGATCCTACAGGAGCAGTCATTGCTACAGCCACCCACTCTACAACTACTCAATGGGATGGGTCCTCTTGGAAGGCGTGCCTCAGATGGTGGGGCTAACATTCAGCTTCATGCACAACTCCTCAAGAGGCCCCGTGGACCATCCCCACTTGTGGCCAACCCGGTTAGTTGATAGTAGATACAGTTGTTTGTTTTAGTGCTCAGTTTGCACTACCTTACTACTACCTTTCCACTCTGTAGTTGATGTTTACTTTGGAATTCCATACAATCAATTTCTCTTAGCACCCTATACCCGCTGTAGCACCGGTTGATGAGGAGGGATCAGATGGAGAACCAGACCAAGAGGCAGTTCAGAGGTAATAATTACCGAACGGTACTTTGATGATGGATAGAAGAGATGCTGTCTAAACCAGATAGGCCAGAATGCCCACAAGCTGTTACAGTTTGTATATTGTCTGATCTACTGTCGACTCAAATACCCTATCAGTCATAATTTCTCAGTCCACAAACATGATTCAAAATAAAATTATTGGCAAGGAAGGGATTATCATTTCTGCAGGAAATGTTTTCTGAATATGAGTCAAAGGTCCAGCTCAGGGCTTTTGGGCAGTTCTGGTTAGACAATAGCTCTTCCCGACTTCGCTGGTGTCCTGGGTTGCTGGGAGTGAGTGTCCTCAAGGCTGGACTGCTCTGCTTTTTTCCATGGGTGGTGGTCACTCTGCTGCAGTGCTTATGCTTCTATGCTCTCCAAGAAACAACTGGCTTTTGCACAGTCTCAAACTAAATCTTCCACCAATTCTAAGCCCGTCTATTGCTCAAACCCTGCTCATAAAGCATTCTATATGTTGTTATTTTATTAGGTGCCAAATTTGTCAAAGCTTTGCCAATTCTTAAGTGTTTGAAACAGATTCAAATCTCAAATTCAATCCTAGCAATGGAACAATGGTTCTATTCCCATAAGCTGTAATCAGTCCAACAAAATGACAATTCTCAGATTCACACATATACATATTTAGAAATATGTATATACATAAGTATTGTTTTTATCTGATTGGCAAAGATGATATGACTGATGACACCCATTGGCTGAGATGGGAAGGGATGGGCCTTTCCTGTTTTTCCCCCCCATCTCCATTAGCCAATGAGGACAGAGAGCTGACCAGCACTGCTTCCTGTCTCCCACCCTCACCCCCGCCCTTCCCCTCCCTGCGGCCCAGGTACCTGGCGAACCGCTCCAAGCGGCACACGACGCACGCGCTCATGAGCACATCGCATGGCGAGCCCTCAGCGGAGTCACAGCGGCCCCAAGGCCCTCGCCAGAGGGTGGGCTGGGCCCCCGACACACACACCCGGTGAGGGGACACGCCCGCTCTGAGCTGTACATGCATAATCATAAACCAAGTTGCACAAACTTGCATTGGTACAGTGGGGGCAAGAAAATGTCACTTGCTTAACTCACTTATGTTCTCTTTTGACACACCCACCTACATCAAACTTACATTCCACACAGCAAGTGTGTATAAATGGGGAGTCATTGGTCTCCATTTTCATTTCCCAGCTGTCTTGGCAATTTTGAAAGAGAGTGAAGATTATCTGATGAAATCCATTGTCCTCCCAACCACAGAGAAGAGATGCAGCTGTTTATAAGGCTTATTCTCGTGAAGTTGAGTCACAGGATAGTTTTGCTCTGCATTTTTCGTCCGCAGTGAACAGTAGAAGCATGAGTGGATACAAGAGTATACGTTTTGAGCAAGTAGCTCACTAATGTTGAACATGACCAACAATATATTGTTCTTGAAGGATCACCTGTCATTTTTATCAAAGGTATACTGTATACTTGTTTCAACTGGTCAATGATGATCTCTATGTGAGGGGTTTCTAGATTTGTTTTTGTTCAAGACTTAAATCTTTCTTGATTAGATTGTTTGGAATGGTCGACAAAAAGGATGCCTTTTTGTCGTGAGCCATCCTCAGAACAAGGGCATGGTCCTGGACATGGCATTCTATGTTACAGTAGTGCACAGAAAGTGGCAGAAGACTCTTGTGGTGGAAAATTGGTTAGAAAAAGGTTACAGTGAATTGTGAAACAAAGAATACCACCATATATGCAATGCTGAGATTTAGGAATGTGGTCATGAGGGAAACTTATGTTTTGCAGATTTTTGGTCATGTGATTACAATACAGTCCTGATTTTGTGCCAATTTCTTATTTTTTTTTCTCTGGGTAAACTTACTCATTTACATTTCTGTTTGTCTGTCGCATGTGTCTCTCTGTATGATTGAATGTGTGTGAACGTGATCTCTTGCTTGTGTGTCGTGCGTGTGTGCGTGTGTGTGGATTTGTGCACACATTTGTGCATGTATTTCCCACCCTGGCCCCTCACCTGCCCAGGTCCAGCTACAAGGACTGTAACACACTTCATCTCCCCTTGGAACGCTTCTCTCCAGTCCGAAGGTTTTCCGATGGTGCAGCCACAATCCAGGCCTTCAAAGCTCATCTGGAGAACAGCAGCCTCATTAAACAACTCAAACAGGTAATGTACATTAGCTATATAAATGAATTGGTAAATACACAGCCCTGGGTAATCTTTAGTGACAAAACACTGTATTTTTCCTCAGAAGCCAGTTGAGAAAAAAGTGAATTCAACACAACAATGAACAAAAGGATCAAAAACTTGCTGCTTGACATTGTTCTCCTTATTTTGTTGCAGCTCTTTGTTTTTTGATATGCAGACCACTTGTTTTGAGCAGCAGATGTTTTGGGCAGTGATTTTGATCATTGACCTGAAATGGTTAATAAATGCTGACCAGCTGCTCGTGCAAGGTTCATGTACATTCATGTGACAATTTGACTTGAAATAAACGAGAATAAAATTAAATTTAAAGCTCATTCCTGCTCTTGTCACAGGATGTTAAGAATATAAACTCAAAAAGAATTTATCTAGTAGAAAAGATGCTTAACCTCTTCCAGCAAGCCCATCCTTAATACATGAGAATTTTATTTTCCACCGACAGAATGTCAGAATTCAATAGCTGTTATTAAGTATAAATATCATAATAGGTGTGCTGCCCCACTGAATCTATGTTTTGGCTTAGGAAGGGATATTTCACTTTGAAACCCTTGTGACTCAGACCAGGTTCAAAACTAAGAAGATGCAGTTTTTTCTTCTTGTTTTCACAAGTGAAGAAGTAAAGATGCAAGCAATCATTGTTGAAGTTGTCTGTCATTGCCACTGACTCAGCAGTAAGTCATAGAAAAGCCAATGTGTGCCCCTTTGCAAGATTCTTAACCTTGGCGCCTGCTTTGCAGAAAAAAAATGCGACTGTTGTTTTCAGGGGGCAGTGTATAAAAAAAGACCTCCTCCAAATGTTTGACCCTTTAATTCTTGTGTTCAACATTCAGAAACACAAACACACATCCCTCGTCGCCTCAGTCAACATTGCATCATGCTTGCAATTAAAACCTATGAGATGTTAAAGGAAAACACAAGGACCACTGTCAACAGCCATCACCCCTCAGTGCTACCTCTCAAAGTTTGGTCCACCCTAGAATTTCAGGTAGACCAAACAGGTTAAGGCAGACTGCAAAAGAAGCTAAAGCTGCTTCTGTTCCCATTGAACATTGAAAAGCTCACTGAGTTCTCTGTTGCTTGCATTTTAAAATTGGACTCAGCTCTTGACTTAATGACTATCGGAGTAAAATGAGCAAATTTGGTTTTGTTTTGTTTTTTGTAGTTTTTTTTTTTTTATTTTACTTGAAAGAGACTAAGTTTGTTGCCAGTGAAGAGTTTGCAAGGGCCCCTGCTAACATAACGCAATACTCTAATTGCAGAAATCGGTTTAGTTTATAGATAGTGCAATTGCCTCTTATGGAATCAAGTCATGGAGAAAGTGCAAAGAGTTAAACTGTGTGAAGAGGTACAAGTAACGTGTGAATCTGCTAAAAACTGGTCAAAGTGGAACCAAAAGTGTTGACATCAACATCACATGCTCCTATAATCCTGGTCTCGCCCCTGTTAAATTGACTAGGTAAGACACTCGAGATAACACAACACTAATATGCAATGCTTGTTTGTGTGCTGTGCTCGCAAGTGTTAGCCAAGGTGTCTTGTAATTTTAGACAATTTAGTCGTACTGAGTGCGTTTGAGCTCAGGAACTCTTGGGGAATTAACTGCGACAATAATAGATACTGTACAACTAACTTTGTTAACGGTTGTTTGCCGAGGCTAGCCCAACATAAGGTTTAATGTGAGTTGGTAAGTTTGTTTAATACAGGAGAGCCCTCCCTTGTCACACATGAACACGCTGGGTTGTTTGCATTGAGTCAGTGCTTTTTATATATAGAATTTTGTTTGCTTTATTCCAAGCTCTTCATCTCCTGTGTACTCAGAATAAGACATGTCCCAGCAACTAACTTGGCGCTTTTTCTGTCAAGATTTGTAACTGGTTATTACACCACACATTTTTACATACAGTCCCATTTACCGTATTCTTATAAGTTTCAAAAAATCTCAAGGCTATGACACTCATTTCGGGAGGGCTGTTTGTGAGCGATATACCAGATTGTAAATGACTATATTGTCCATTCCTTGTGTTTTTGGGTACCGTGTAATATTTTGTCTTTCTGGCTATTTGCAATAGGAGTGTGAACAGCTCCAGAAAATGTACGCTGCCCCACAGGATGAGCGACTTTTGGAACATACCCAGCAACAGCATGTCCTTTACCAGCAAGAGCAGCAAATCCTCCACCAGCAAATCCAGGTAATTAATACAGACCTCTGCGTAAGCAACTGTCCATTTTGATTACCTACTGTGTTACAAGGAAGGAAGACAAGGCTTGTGGTGTGTTTTGTTCTGCCTTCATGGGGGAAAAGATTCCTTTCCTCCACAAAAAGTAATCTTCATGACCCAACAGGACAGGAGAGAGTCAGAAAAGCATAGAATCTCACAAGACAAACAAAGAAATTGCACCCATAATACAGCACAAAATTCAAGTGTCTGTAGTTTGTTTTGTTGATTCCTTTGAGTGAGTTGTTGATGTGTGTGCACAGGAACTTAATGAGTCATTGACTGATGAAGTGTTAAAGTGATAAAGAAGACACGACTAAATTAAATGACGTTAAAAATTCTTCCAAGCACCGTCTTTCTGTGTAAATTTCCCTCGTTACAACATAAACACCTGCAGCTTATACTCAGTCGCGGCTTTTTATATTCCCCGAAATATGACTTGTAACTCGTATTTCCACTGCGATCTCATACAAATATATGTGCCAAGAGACAGTTCGTATCTCAAAAAAAACATATTTTGAGTTGATCATATGCCAAGATTCTACTGTATGGTTCAGTTACATTCCCTACAATTCCCAGAGTAAGCAAAATAGAAATATCATCCCTCTCATTCAACCAAAACAATTTATTGACCGTTTTGATAGAAAGTGGAAGCAAACATCCACCACTGCTTTTGATGCTGGCACAGGCAAACCGATTGACAGTGTCTGGTCATGTAATGGGAACCACAAAATGTCACCTGACAAACGGATACAGCAGTCTTGCTCCCTCACTTTTCATTTTGGTTTGTGTGATGTTCTAGTTGAAGGCAGCAGTTGAAGGCGCACATATTATTTTGGTCAACTTCGTATCCCTGCTGTGTAGTTAGACTGCCATTTTCCACCAATGTTGGGAGGAGCACAGAAGGCAACAAGCCGCCTCCCCCCTTCGCACTCTGGTCATAAGGCATTGCCATTTTACCATTTCTTCAATAAATCCCCTGCCAAGTATGATATATCGATTGTTCATTGGAGTGACTCGTTGGAGAAACGAGTTAGGCTTTCTGTTTCATATTGAAGAGAACAGTAAAGTTTTACTGTCCCAATGTCATAATGTGGTTGCCGCTCCTTGCCTTGATCAGCTCTCCGAGGGTGATGTGATAATCTTCAAACACAACGATAGACCGCAATATTGGCGTCCTGAGAAAACGTGAAAATATTAGCTTTTATCTACTTCAAATATTCACTTTTTTCTCAGAATGGTCACATGGCACATTTGTGAGCTATTGCTGTCTTAAATCTTTGCAAACAGACTTGACCATGAAGATGTAAAACTACCTTTAACTGTCTAGCTATCTATGAAAGAATGGGTTTTGCGAAATAATGGGTCCAGCTATCTGTGAAAGACATCAACTATTGCACTATACAAGCTTAAATTAAGTCTGACTATATGGTCTACATTGCACTGCTTATCAATATATGGCATATTTGTTCAGGGATTGCTTGTTTCACATTGAGATAAGTTGTCTCCATCTCCAGCACACATCTGAAAGCAAACGTGAAATTTTCTGTTACATACTGTTATTATTTTGTTTTCCTGCAGGGTCTGTCTTTAGGCCACGGAGAAAGCCAGCCCAGTCACCTAACCCACCAGCTCCAGAGGTGAGCCTGCGCCCTGCCCCCCTCACACACACACACACACACACACAAACACAAACAGATATTAGTCACCATCTATCGAATGCAGAACTTGATACTGGAGTGCAGTGGTATTGACAGAGGTGTTATATCACCGTTGTATCCTTCTGTTCTCTTTTCCCCTATCGTCTCTCTCCTTTCTCCTACACTGTCCTGGCCTCTGTTAGATTGCATATCCAGCCATCCAGCCCACCGCCAACACATCCCAGCAACCACCTCTTCAGACAGCCCAATCAGAGCCCTCCACCTTGTTCTACAGGCATGATGCAAGGGCATGGTTAGTAACACTGACAAGAGCAGTTGGCACAGGCCTGCCTTGGGGTCAGTTCTCATTCTGTAACTATTAAACGCATTTGTTGGGGTTAAATGCTCCGGAGGAATCAGACCGCAGACAAAGTATTACCTATGTTGCTTGCAAGGGAAGAGCAGTCGAGGAGCACGTAAGGTCTCTTTCGAAGTCTCTTCAACTTGCTCGCCTTCGCCTAGCTCTTTAATATAGGAAAGTACAGACATTGTTTCACAGCTGACCGTAATAAACACACAGCCGATCGCAATAGATACATCTGCTGATCACAATGAACACATTTGTTGACTGCAGTAGATACATAGCTGACCTTCACAAGATGTTTTTCAGGGAGTAAAGACTTCTTCATATGACAAGGCACAGAATGCTTTCTTTGAGTTCCAAGAGTAGTTCAGTTCAGTTGTTTGAATTGTGCAATAAATTAATATATGTGAATAGAACCTTATTCCAACATCTCCAAAATTTCCCCCTTAATTCATTATGAGCAATACATCAGTTCACTACCTTCTACTACACAAGGCATTTTCAGTAGTCACATCATTGAGCTTATTAAAGAATAACAGCATTAAAATTGGTCCTCTTTGAAGTCGTCAACTTCTTGGAGCAGTTCTTCGTATGCAGAGACGACAGCAGATTGGATAGCTGTGGTCAACATTGCGTGTAAGCAGGGCAAGATGCATGAAGTAAATACACAAATAAGTAATACAGTAATCAAAACTGGTGTTGCAAACTTCAACAGGACAGACCACCAGGCCCCTGACGGCAGCTGAGACAGAGGGTCCCATCCTTACTCCTCTGACTGTTTTGAATTGGCCTGATGCAGGTCATCCTGTAGTTTAGCAAGCTCATTGTGTACGTCGGTTAGGTTTGCTGAAACGTCTGGAATATAAGTACAACGTGGGTCTCCTATCACGGCACAGGTTCCCCAACGAGCGGCCAGCAGCAGGTCGAGGGCTAGACGAGAGTCATCACTGGCAGAGCCTTTATCTCGTTGTTAAGGGCTGTGAAACCTCGAGCCACCTTGGCAGTCAGATACTCAAGACTGTAAGATAACATGTTAAGTAGATGGGAATGCATTATCACCCTGTAGTTGGGGAAGAACCCCGCTGCCAGGCGCCGATCAGCAGGAATCAGGTCTCTCCTGTGCTGATGGTGATGGTGAGTCTCCACCTCAGGATGCAATGACAAGTTGGTCGTGTGGACCACAGAGAAATCCGGCAGGAGGAATGAGAGATGGCATGTTCCTGTCCACCCGGATGGGAGGAACAGGTACGGCCTCCCTCCAGACGTCCATGACATGTTGGTGGGTGAGGAATATCCCAACTCTGTTGGTGCCACCACTGTGACACACTCACTGCAATGTCCTGAAGGAGAACACAATGGTGCTTTCCCAAGGAGAGCAGTTAGATACAAAATTACCTAATCAATCCTGACTGATAGGAGCGACGGTCTCTGGTGCAGTTTGTCTCATTCAAAATACATGCAATGTCAATAACGTGTTTGCACTTTGATGCAGATCCCAAGTCTAGCTGTGGTCTACTTGGCGTTCGTGGTGAATGGAAACACAGGCCCGGTACTCGCCTCATTTCCTCAGGGCGGCAAACCCTGCGCGCCATCGCTTGTGCTCCGTACGTTGCATTGGATTGCTTTGAAAAAGTGGCTGGATTTGTCCATGTCAGAACCTCTCGCCAGGTTCTAACCCATGCCCAGTCAGCCACCATTTATTTTCTGTTGAGATGAGCAATTGTTAAATCTTGCAACACGTTGATTGTTTCATTTACCAACAAAGTTACAGGCCTTAACACAGTACTTTCTGTAGCTTAATGTGGGATGATGCTACACACGCAACATGATTGGTTAGTTGTTCGTCTGGCTGTTGCATGAGCCAGGTTTCACCATACCTTGTCACTATGGTCGTGAAGCTCTTGTTCATGAGTTTCACATGGAACTCGAGTCGTTATCTGTTGGCCATCTGCAAGAGACCGACAACCCAGGAAGAGGGCCAGTCTTACTCCCAGGCATGTGAGGATCACCGTCTGCTTCCTCCATCCTCGTTTGTAGTTAGGACTGGCAACAGACTGCATAGTCAGGCTACAGGCCTTTACCTTTACCAGTGCAGTTGTCTCAAAAAGACAGGGTTGTCCGGCCCTGCGTGTATTCAAAGTCCAGCAACTGTGTGTCTCCCTCATATTAAGAGATGGCACACAGCGAGAAAATGGACACAACCGAAAAGAGAAAAAGGTGGAATGACAGAAATGACAAACCATGTAGCAGAGAGAGAACGCTGGCAGCTACAACACCTTCCTGAAAGAGTTAGAGAGTGAAGAGAGGCGAGACGAGGAGGTTGAACGTGGGAGTTAATTCTGAAATGCCCGTGTCAAATGGCTCCACGTCATCCTCTGTCTCAACCCGGTCAGACCAGACAGTAACCTGTCAACCTGGGTGGCAGGCCAGTCAGCATCTCTCGGGTCAAAAAAAAAGATCGTAACGAAAGAAAACCATCTTGGTGATGTTGGCAGCCACTGAGCTCAGCCGGCCTCAAACTCAATGCATAAACTAAAAAATGTTGTTGGGGCAAAAGTCATTAACGAGCTGCAACAGACAAAAGCACTACGGGCTGTTGTGGAGTGTCTGAGATGGGGAGTTTATGCCCTTATGAAAATGGAAATGAAAAGAAAAAGAAACTGACAAAAGAAATAATTCTTAATATATCACCATGTCAAAATAGATTTAAAAAATTCTGTACACTGCTTTCTTTACAATGACTGAGATGATTCTAGACAGTGGTTGGATTTAGCTGAAAAATCATTTTCCAATGAACATAGATGTATACAAATGTCTTTTTGGGCTGGGTCCAGTCCGTCATGTCACGTCAGAATAAGATTATAACTACATTACTCAGAATTAGACTTAAGGCTTATTCCTACCTTACTCAGAATAAACTTACCTTACCTACCCCTGCGGGCCATCTTTTCCTCCTAGTTGCAAATCCCTTCAATCTGAGTCGGGGCGATCTGGAGGACGAAGTTTTATCTGCCAGGCAGACGAATAATTCACTTCTCAGGGCTTTCCTTGGATCACCTAGTGACTCCGGTTGTCGACAGGCTTCGGCGCCTTGTCTTCCGTCCTCAAGCATGTTGGGATCCGGCTCGAAGGACCAAATTAATGTTGGGATTAAATGCCCCTGCTTCTGGGGAATCAGACCGCAGACAAAGTATTACAGGTACCTTTGTTGATTGCAAGGGAAGAGCAGTCAAGGAACACATAAGGTCTCTGTCGAAGTGTCTTCAACATGCTCGCCTTCGCTTTGCTCTTTTTTTTTTTTTTTTCCAGGAAACTACAGACATTGTTTCTCAGCTGACAGTAATAAACACACAGCTGACCACAATAGACACATCTGCTGATCACAATGAACACATTTGTTGACTGCAGTAGATACATTGGCTGACTGGAATAGCTACACAGCTGATCGCAATAGATAAATCTGCTAATCACAATGAACACATTTCTTGACCGCAATAAATACATAGCTGACCGTCACAAGTTGTTTTTCAGGGAATAAAGACTTCTTCGTATGACAAGGCACAGAATGCTTTCTCTGAGTTCCAAGAGTAGTACAGATCAGTTGTTTAAATTGTGCAATAAATGAATTTATGTGAATAGAAGCTTATTCCAACATTTCCAACCGCGTCACTGTTTTTTTAGGTGGAAAATTACTGACATGCTGCACGCCCGCAAGATTCCGTCAGTTTTCAATCTGAATTAAATACAATTATAGTAATAATAATAGACTTTGATGTTGCTGAAAAAAAATCAGTTTGCAGACAAATACTAATGGTCTGAGGGCTATGTAGAGTGAGACACTCTGATTGATGCCTTTTATGGGAGCAGTGTCTCTTTTTATACGCCTCCTAATAGGTCAAGTACAGTTCCAGCATGGTACTCCTGCACTGTACCAGGGACAGAATGGCAGTCCACCTCCCACTGCTCTTCCAAGAGTTCCCCTACCAACAAATCAACAGGCAGGACCTGCTCGCCCCAGTGTTCCATTGGCCCAGAATGTACCTCAACAACAGCAGGTAAACACAGATATTTCCTCTTGTTTTCTGTTTTTAGCTCTTATAATACAAGCCTGCCTCTGTCGTTAACCGTTGGTAAAACGTACTGATAGTTTTAGTGACGTGATTATGGTTAGATGGCGTTGATGCAAATTAAGTGTTTTTACATTTCACTGCAACCCCTTTCACACGGAATCAAAGTCAGATTGGCTTGCAAACTAAATAATTTCAGGCCTGTCTTCTCCTGCGAGTGAAATGTCCTTCATCCATTCAACTGTTCATATTTGCTGTTGTTTTGCTGTATTTACAGGTGACCATTCAGGTCCAGGAGGTGGAGCTTGGAAATGTTGCGCAGAGACAAGGCAGCTTTTTGTCTACTCCATGTGGACATCGAGTCCTTGGAAAGCAGCTTAGTGCAGACAACGCTGAGACACACAGGTGATAGCACCTGACTTGTCGGCCCTCTGCTCATCAATCATGCAAAAAATACCTTAAACACAATTGTACCTGTGTGTTTTGCCTTAACTTATTTTAGGTGGAACCTTTTTGTTTTTGTTTTGGTTGTTAAAACCATCTTAAGCCATCATTTTCCAAGTGTTTTTCCATTTGTGTCACACACTCGTTGTATATTGTTGAGCATTTTATACTGAATTGAGCACTGGTTTCGGTGAAATGTGTAACTTCAGACTGTATTTGCTGGGATGACACCAATATTTTTTCCATTATGATATACTCGGACGAATGTGGGATGTATTCCAAGTGTAAGTGGAAAAATCGTAGCTGTAGATCTATCAGCACCTCAAATTGTAGACTGTTCCCACCTTAGATGATCCACTATGACCCTGATTGAAAGTCGTTATTAATTAATGTTTACAACTTGTCAAATTGACCATGAAATATGCCAGTACAATCTCAGTTAATCCAGCACAGGTTCTGTAGGCGCAGTGATATAGTGAATGACATATTAAACTGTGAGAATTGAGGTGTCTTAAATAGTGGATAGTCTATAGAAATTAATCAGGAGTTAATTAGGTATACATTTTCTCTTACTATTTTCCGATTTGTTCTTGTAGCCGCAGCCTTGGACGTTTCGCTTCAGCCTATGACCAGGTTCAGTTCAATCCCCACCTATTCTCTGCTGATGCTACCTTGAGGGGGCCTTCAGGTGTTGTTGGCTCCTACAGTCCCTACCTTCAAGGAACCTCCCTGAAAGTGCCAGGGTTGGAAGGATACCAGAGTGGTGCCGTGGGGACCAACACCTATGGAACACCTTCAACACTACAGCAAGCCCTGCTCTCCCCCACCCCGTTAGACTATCGCCCCCAGCAACAGCATGTCACCCCCACCTTGCAGGGCCTCCTCTCCCCTCGTCACTCCTTAACAGGCCATGCTGACACACGGTTGCCCCCACAAGATCTTGCTGCCCTGTTGAAGAGGCAGAGCCCCCGTCAAGGCCCTCTACCTAACTCCCCACCCAGCACTGGGCCACAGGAATATGACGAGATGTTGCTTCTTCGTCAGATGAGCCAGGGCGAGAACGTGAAACCATCTCCACCACAAGGGGCCCCAGTGGGCCAACATTACCATCACCTCTTACAGATCCGACCCCCAGAAGTCCAGCCCCAGCAGGTCCCTTCTCAGGGGGCGTGTCCTGTCCTGCCTCATTCAGAGAGCATGGAGGAAGACGATATGCCAGCTGGCTATCACCATGCACACGAGGGCCTACTGACCAAAGGAGTTGAGGGCCATGAGCTTTTGGGGCCACCGCGAGGAAGCACCCCACCTTACGGCTCTCCTACTCATAGGCACGGTGGCTACATAAGGAGTAGTTCAGCGAGCAGAGGTAAGGATGCTTATCAGCAAATTGTGTTATAGTTTGTTTTTTAGAACGAGATCAGGCTCTATTTCCTGGATGGCCAGATCGAGGAACCATGAAAGTACCTATCTATATTTCCTGTGGACATATGGTTTTGTCTATCTCACTTTTCCTCACAGACTCTGAGCGTGTGGAGTGCAGGCCCCCAGGGCAGGACATGGAGGGCATGCCCGATCACAATGGTGTGGGCTATTCACGAGGTCCACAGAGTGATGTTTACAGGTCCCGTGGACAGCTACAGCGACACCATACTATTCAGACATGTGATGATGCTTATGTAAGTAACACTCTTCTTTTTTGTCACTTGATGAATCTGAACAGTGGAATTCCTAATTAATTAAACTAGACTTTCATTTAGATGTATTTTGAGTGGCAGCACGGTGCACTCTGTCATCCAGTAATCTCTGGTGTAATAATGCACAGATTACAAAGTAATGCTTTTTTTTCCAATTCTTTTTCAATCCTGGTCCAGGATCAAGCAGAACCTATGTCAGGAATGAGCCTGTTGGCAGGGAAGGCTCTGAGCTCTGCCCGCATGTCTGACATTCTCAGCCAGACCTCACTGACAGGAAGCCAGCAGCTGCGCCAGCGTGAAGAGTCAGGTCAGTTGGAGCTGCACATTCACCCACTGCATCAAATGTCTAAAGGGTGGTCATATATCAACAAATCAGTTATATCTTTATAACGTTAAATTTGTGCCTCTCCCAAGCAGTTTGTGATGTCGACGGTGAGCTACATGCAGCAGCCTGCTACCCCTCCTCGTGCACCAGTGACATGCTACTCAGCTATAAGCCCCCCGACCTGCAGTACAGCATGGAACAAGCTGGGGTCTAGTGCAGGTACAGGGGCACACAAGGCAAAGATTTTAGAGGTGGCGGGCAATTTAACAGAATAACAGAGGTTTCCTTCCTCTGCTGCTCTCTCTTCCCTTTGTCTTTGTCTCAGGAAAGTGTGAATCCTGTGGACCAAGGCCCACATCTGCCACCCTAACTTGAGTTGACTTGAGTCGAGCAGCATCATGCCAAACCACCGTCTGTCCAAAAGGGGGCATTCCATGTCTCTCTCTCTCTCTCTGTCTGTCTTCATCTGTCCCAGGGAGGGCCGTCTGCTTTGGGGAGGGTGACTCTGGGTGGGTGTAAAGATTCAGGGGTAGGGTCCAAGGCAGGGTTTTTGGGATTCAAAGGTCAAAAGTGCCAGCGTGTTTTCGCACAGATATCCAAGGATTCATGACTGGGGGTCATCTGCTTCCACATCCATTTGTGGCAGGTTTTGGGTTCCACTCTTCCTCA